>JAGFPH010007912.1:30646-42959 GCA_018207615.1 Philaenus spumarius | reverse complement strand
AGGAGAGAGGTTTTATGTTTTCATAAATTATATACTTTTTCTTAAATTATGTGGAGTGGGAGATAGACAAGCATGGTCGCTGTGTTATTATTTGTTTTCTGTTTATTTTCAGGTGACTAACCGAAAAAAAAACCTAAGTTACCTAAAAAAATTAAAAAACCTTCACTGACGAAAATCGAACAAAAAATTCACAAAGCTGCTGAAAAGAAAGTAACCAACTTATTGAAAGTTGCCAAATCTTATCGGAAAAATATAAGAAAACATAAAACAAAAACTTTAAAACGTATTAATTTCTTATTGAAAATGTCCTCTTGGCAACTTAAACAATTAGTACAAAACCTTAACACAGCTACAAACATAACTTTATCAAGTAGTAGTGTGATAATGACATTTGTAAATGAATCGGTGGCAGAACTGAGAACAACGATAGAATCATCAGGTGAATCTATCAAAGAATTAGCTGAAAAGTATTGGAGTGAAGTGATGACGGCCGAGGGCAACCAAATTAAAGAAATTGTAGATATTCAATGGCCGGAGGACAAAAAAAAAAAAGAAGAAAACTGAGGAATTGGTGAAACTTGTTGATAAAATAATATATTGTTCCGGCTATCAAAACAGGTCCTTTTTTAGTTCTAAGCTACTTTCAGCCACAATGTCAATTATATCATTTTTATACAAGTTTTAAAACAAATCCCTTTCAACATTCATTAACAGCAGATCTGCCATCATATCCTGGTTCAAATTGGCCCTCAATCTATTTTTTTCAATTTTTAACTTGGAGAAAACCCTTTCACAGGTTACTTGTGTGCTTGGTAGGGTTATAACGTATTTCTAAGCTTGGTAGGTGTTAAGGAATAACCCAGATTGAGACAAATCGTGCACAACGTAGAATGCACATGAGAGGCATTAAAACATCGTCCGTTCCCCGAGCACTTTGGAATCATTTCCTCTTCACATTCACAGTTCCTTTGATAGTCTTCCTTCTGTTCCTCTTCAAATTCATTTCCAAGTTCTTCCACAGTTAGTTTATTTCCGGTTTCTTCGCTGTTGGTAAGAAAGGAGCGGATAAAACTGTGGTAAAGGGTTGCGAACTGTTTTAGCTCCACAAGTAAAAGGGTTTTGTCTATTTTGATTAGCTCCGAAATTGAGTTTAAAAGTATGGGGCTGGATTTGGAAAGAGTCCTTCTTTATCTCGTTAAACCTTTTTGGGTCTAGCCAAGAACAGTCGTCCAGTAACTTTTCATTTGGACTAAAACGATCTTGTATGTTGTAACTATTGTTAGTTGCCATTCCGAATATTGATTACTAATTATAAGATTTGTGACTTACCGTCTTCAATATTCTTATTCGTCGCTAAACGACGGCCGTTTTGGCTATTCAGCCATTTTCAAGTTTATCCGGTTTTTATTCAAGTTTTCCCTTTTGTCACTTACACAAACACTTACACATAACTGACACAACGATCACGTAATAAATAAATAAATAAAACACATTTACACGCTCGTATTACTAAAACTCGTGGTGAGCGACCACATACGACGCTGTCCCAGTATACACTCATCTTGTATGCTTTTTCTGGCCCTATCTAGGACATTAAAATATATATGCTTGAACGTATTCAAAGAACTTAAACCCGCGGCTTCTTCTTTTGATTTTTCCCCATCCATTCTTTTTTTTTTATTTTCTTTTCTCCACAAAATCCAATTCAATTAGAACTTCTTTGTCTTCAAAATAACTTTGTGTTTTTTTTGCGTATTCTTTCGCTTTATCATACAAAAATTGGAAAAGTTCGTCGCTTCTTTTGTCGTTTATTTGCTTAAGTAAGTTACTTATCAAATTCCACGCCTTTGAATAGTCAATGTCTTTCGCTTGTAGGTACTTTGAAACGGGGGGATGCGACAAAAAATATGTCGAGTAAAGAAAATGCCACAAAAATGTTTTCAAACTTGCTCCAGGGTTCAATTAAGGATCTAGCAACAAACTTTGTTTTTGGGTCAAAACTTCCATTGGATATTTCCAAAAGCTTCAGTTTCCCTGAACTATCTTCATTTCTAAGAAACTCCTCGTCAATAATTGATGACAGGGCCTTATGTTTGCTCCACTATCTTGTGGCACCAATTGCTTGTAGTCTGTAAAGTTTTTCCTGGGCTTTATGCTTTTTTGTTTGTTTCATTTTCCTATACTGCCACTCTCTTATATGAAGAACTTTAAAACACAGCTGATTCTTCTACTAAGCCAAATAAATTTTCGGCTTGAAGTAAATGTCAATAAGTGAGCCACGTCCAATTTGACCCTTTTTGGACTTTCCTTGAGATTCCCTTTTTCTCATAATTCTTGATCTGTTGATTTTACTGTTTTCAATACACTTCTTATACCATGACTTTGCAAAATTACATCATAGTTGGCAACAAGTTTTACTAGATCCAAAAAATGTCCATGATTTTCTTCAGTTTCTAATGAATGAGCTCCCTCATTTTTTTTACCTCTCTATGCTATTCCTTGCCTCTATATAAACAAAACAATGTCAATTATCAGTTCTAATACCTGTCTTCGGGTTTGAATTTCTTGTTGTCTTCTTTTCGCCTGATTAGATGATGGTAAAGTTTCAATGTCCCGTTCTTTCTGGCTGTGAAGCGCTGCTGTTACTGCTAATTTATGGTTTTGAGAGTTCTCATGAATCTCCACAGATTTATAAATACCGATACATCATGTTCTGTGACAAAAGATGAGTTGCGATGGTCCTTGTCACCAAAGGCCATACAAAACCAACAGAATATTTTTAAATCTGTCGAATATGACAACCATTTTCTTTAAATTTTTCCCCGTTTTCCAAAGTTTTGTAATATAGTTTTGAGGATTCAAATGGTAGTTTTATTCCTTTTCTATCAATAGTTGGAATAGGAGGGTGCTTCTCTATAAACGCCCGTTTCAACTCAATTGAATCATTTTCATTTGGGCTGATAAAACATCCGAGCAATTGTGGATTTCCAAAACAATGCAGATCTTCATTTCCGGTCCCATAATCCTCAGAACTGGAACTTGTGTCAGATTCGTTACTGGAAAGAGAAGGGGCGTAACTTGAGGACTGCCACTTGACTGTTCTATTTCATCTTCACTAATTGGTGCCAGGGCGTATGCCTTGGATGATGCCAGTCCCGAACATGTACCAGCATGACAGAGTGTTGTTTCAGTTCGGCAGAAATTCTTATCAGTATCTTGAGACATCAAGGGTTCAGCTGCATCTTCAGACCCTAAAAATAATATTAACATAATTACTAGATTACAAATATTTTGTATTCTTTGGTGTTTTAGGTAATTAAAAAACCTAACTAAGCATAATAAATTTTAACTTCATTCTAGCCACCAAACTGTTGTTGAAACTCTTTACACCGATTCTCAAGGGCTGGAACTCACTCTGCGTTTTGCATAGATTTCAAAAACTCTCCGCAAATACTTGTGGAAGTACATGGATATGGGTTGTCTAACAAACACTCATTGGTCTTATTGCAAAATGATGTAATGTCCCAATTTGCACCATCTTTCCCGTTCCTCCAGGCATAGCTGAGCATGAACAACTTCCTAAGGCATGCAAAATATCTCTCATCCCTAGAGTTGCCAATGCATGTGAAAAGTAGACCATCCACGAATCTTTCTTTGAAATATCTTCCATTGGAGTGTAGAAGATCGTCTTGGAAACTCCTCATGTTTTGTCCTTGAGATATGTTTTGATTCTCTAATGTCATGAACCCAAAATTGTTGACCACTGAGAAGAGAGAATTCACGTTGAAAGTCCCATAGCTTGGATCTTCTTTCATTATTGCATTTTGTCTGCCAACAATCAAATGCTCTGGAGTTATGTGGACTATTGTGTTATTGAGATATTTGACAAAAGTCTCTGTCTCTCCTGATCTTTTTAAGACCTCAACAGTTATAAGTTATACCTTGTCTGTAGGTGATCTTGCATGTTGGGGCCCTCTCACACATATCCCGTGACAGACTCTTATCTTTGATCCCACTTCTTCAGTGGAGCTTAGAGTGGCACAGATAGGAAATAAAGCATTTTGTGCCCTGGTTCTATTGGTGGTAATCTTCCTAGTGAGGTACGCACCTCCTATTCTTGAAAAGAAGTTGGTGAGCTTGAAAAGATGGCTGCGTTGCTCTCTAAAATTTTAGTGGTTATCTTGGTGGTCATCTCCTCAGAAAGAACAGCAATGGGATGCATCTCAGTGGGAGGGCTTTGGAGAAGGGAATAATAAGGAACATGTTGATGGTATTGGTGATCATTTGATAGGTTTCTGCAGACTAACTCTATCCACTTGTGGTACTTGAGAGGGTTGATGGGTCTAAATTCCACTTGTTTCATTCCCTCACTTTCTTCTGTGTATGCCCTACCTTTCATCCCTATTCCTAAGCAGTCATTTAAATCTTTTTGCTTCTCTTTCTCTAACTCTCCTTCTATGCAGAAGTTTTCCTTTGTGCTGATCTCCCACATTTCTATTATTATAGGTAGAATGTTCTCTGTGAGGGTGGTGCTTTCTTTGCAATTTATTCTTAACACTGCTTTGGGAAAGGAGTAGGTCAGAGATGAATCGCAGTGTCTCTTCAACCATCTCATTATCTAGAGAGCTTTCCATGGGGATATTGCATGTGAAACCTTCTGGTATTAGCTTGCCTCTCCATTTGATGTATTCTCTCCTTTCTGGCTCTTCCAAGTCTGACAGCTTTGATAACAATTCTGATGGTTTAATGCCAGCAGAAGCAGGATGAGAGTCACTATATGTCGGAGAATTTCCATTTGAGATTCCCTTTTTGGAGAAAGTCTTCTTCCCACTTGGAGACTATCCCATTCAAATACTGGCTGCACATAATCTGGTTGATTAGGTCTTCAGAATGAGAAAGAGTTGTTTCCATAATGTCATTTTCCAGCATAATGGTCTTCCTCTTGATTAGGAACATCTTGAGTTTCTTCTCTCCCTTGGGAGGATCCCAAAAGTCGTATAGCCCTATTTCCGTTGTGTAAGGGACAACCATAATGAGAGAGCATCTCCTGCCTAAGTCGGAGTTGTAGCATTCTACTATCTTCATCCTATGGACACTAATTTTCTTTCTCTATCGTCAAACAAATCCCAGTTGTCGGTTGTGTACATCCCTGGGATTCCCTTTGTCAGTCTGTTTTGTCTTAGGTCAGGATTTGGCATGTATGATATCATCTTGAACCTGTATGAAATTTCTTGGTCCTCTGGTTAGGGTTGTGTACATCCCTGGGATTCCCTTTGTCATTCTGTTTTGTCTTAGGTCAGGATTTGGCATGTATGATATCATCTTGAACCTGTATGAAATTTCTTGGTCCTCTGGATAGGGTTGTGTTTCAAAATCTTCCAAGTCTGTTGTTGAGCTACTTGCCTCCATTTCCGTATTATCAGCTGTCGTAGTCACGTCCGGTTCATCCCACATTGTTGAGGTCCCCTCCCCGGTTATTTCTTCTGGTCGGGGTTTCTTTCTGGTATCTTGGAGTCAGAGTCTGAGTCTTCGAACTTCCATTTTCTTTTCCTCATAAGCTCTTGAATGGTTATTTTTGGGGGAAGTTTCTCCATGTTGCTTGTTAATATACAACATGTCAGATGAAGGGCTCTGAGTTCTTTTTGTCTGCCCGTGCAAATGTTCCATTTGTTTTTACCTACTAGGAATCACTGTATGATTTCAGCATCGTATAGATGAGAATCATATATTATCTTATTGTATTTGTCAACACTCATGGTTTAATTTATAAGGACTGGGGCGTGGGAGTGTCGTTTTGCTGGGTTCCGGGTCACGCCGGTATACATGGTAACACTAAAGCAGACCTAGCTGCTAAGGAAGCCACTTCCTGCAAGGAAACCCACGGGTTTCTGACGCGTCGGGGGATCCGCCGCTTTGTCCTTACTGCTTAAATCTTCTTTCAATTAAACATCTACTTCTTGATTGTGAAAAGCTGAAACATGTTCGGAAGAGGTTTTGTCTACCAAATTGCATTCAGAGGATGCTGGGTGATGACTCCCAAACCATTAATATGGTGTTAGCATTCCTCCATCGGTTGATTGTAATTGGAAACATTTGAAACAACATACATTTACGTAACTTAAATACCATGTTTAGATTTATTACTTGTTATTTTAATTAGAGTTTTATTCATTGTTATGTTACAGGGCCCTTTACAACCCTGTGACAAGTTGTTAGTGTATAATTATTCTTGTTATCGTTGTTATTTTATCGTGTATTGTCTGTAGTGTGTGTAAATTAAAAGTTTAATTTTATACCTGTGTGTGATTGTATGAGCATTATATGAATGCTCTTCGTTATCCAGGCGATGATAACCACCCAGGTTTTTCGCCTTTAAACCCCCCCCCAAAAAAAATACAATAATTTTTATAATGTTAAAGGGTTAAATGGGCTAAATGGCATACCGTGTTATAAGGTCATCGAATAACGTTAATCATATTTCATATTATAAAATTCACAGCTATCTTGGTAGTAATAGTAAAAAAGAGAGGTCAGTCAAACATTAATATACTTATTTCTTGACAAATGTTACAATAATTTTGGAAATAATAAATCATGACAATTTATTGACCAATAATATTTTATAGCTTCTATTATTTTGTGTGTATGTTCTATCCATAAAACAAATGTTTGATCTATATTATATTATATCTTTAAAAATGTATGTGGGTTATAAATAGTTCACCTTAAACCAACCTTTCCTGAACAAATTGGGGCCGAAATGTGTGTCTTAATTTTCTATAATAATTGCTATTCTATTTCCCATAAAGCCTAAAAAACAAAAATAAGACTTTCTGGAAAAATGAAACATTTTGAAATAACTTGTAGTCTGCTTGTACTTATTTATCACAAGATTCACAAGCTGAGCAAGTAATCGTTGAAATAGATTACTATATTGTAAACTAATAAAATTTTTATCTAATATTTTTTATTACTAGGGAAGAAGTAATGCTTTTTCCTTCTTAGAAAAAGTGAAAGCAGTGACTGTGTACATGTACGAATCTCCGACGACTGCGGTCAGCTTCCAAATATCCCACATGTAGTCGCCAATTTAAAGTATTAACACAACATATAAGATTAATTTATTTTCATTATAGGTTTTGTATTCAGAGTATTAAAAGCTACAATCAAACAATAATAAAAACATAAAACAATAGAAATGACATTTAAGGATTAGCTGATGGTAATATCTGTTACTTTAGAATTATTATTTTGTTCACTAATAGGGCTACTAATAAAGTAATTAAAATAATAAATAAATACCTGAAGTTCTTTTAATAACGACGCGTTTCGGCTAATACAGTATCCCAGGTATCCCATTATTGAATTGACAAAGTATAACTTTAAAATGTACATAAACACGTTTATATTTAAAAAAATAACATATGATACAAATTTAGGGTAGGAGAAAAATAAATAAAAATACATGTATAATGAATATCTCTATATATAAAAGGCAAAGCCCTCACTCACTCACTCATCATCACTAATTCTCCCACTTCCCATGAAACTACAGAGATGAAATTTGGCATGTGAATACTTTGTGATGTAAATAGGAAAATTAAAGAAATTTCATTTTGATATTAAAATTTTTAGGGGTAGTTTCGGGGGTTTAGGGGTAGTTTTGGGTTTTTATTCCCAAAAATGGTTTTGTAATGGCTTTATATTTTTTGCTATAGCGGGAAAACGAAAGATCGGATCTTAAATTTGATGAAAAATCGTTAGTGTGGAAGTAAGTTATCTACAACTTTTGTATTTATTATTTTTGTCTATCTAGAACAGTTATCGAGCAAAATTAGCTTATAGTTGAAAAAAGTACTAATTTAAGAGTTCCCAAAAATGGTTTTGTATTGGGTTCTATATATAAAAGGCATTATAAATAAAACATAACATATGTTTTAAGAAAGTTCCATCAGGGGTTGGCGTGCGGAGCACGCAGGGGTCCTCCTCTAGTGTTAATATATAGCAGATTAAACGTGGAGTTATACCGTTAATTTTTTATGTTAATCACAGTTGTATTAGTTGTAACCACGGTGGTTGATTATCAAACTACATTCCTAAGATGTTTTAAAAACGTCAAGAATAATAATAATAATTTTATAAATAAATTTAAATGAGTAGACGTAAAGTAGGATGTTAGTAAATGCGTCGTAACCTAGTGAGTCGCCAACGTGTGTGGAACATGAACATGGTTCTACGGTAGCGCAGGATTGTGTTCGAAGGTGGGATGGGGGGAGTAGTGACCTTGACTCGACACTGCTAAACGCACAGTGTGATAACGCAATACACTGTCCAAGATTAGCAATCAAAACAGAAGATCACTCATACAGAATTTTGTTTACTGTTCACTGTGTGAGGGACCCTGTGAATCTTTGTGCGTTGATATAGACAAAACTTATTTAAAAAAATCTAAATATTTTAATTGCATTTACATTTTAAGATAAATTAAATATTTTTTTATTAGTTTCTCGTTATAAGTTATAATAGGATTATTTAATGATATTTATTTCATGATAGAGATTAATGAATATATTTCTTTTAACCGTGTTTTTGGATTACCTTGTGACACTTCAACCAGTTATTAACCCGGATAATTGGGGGACCCGGAAAATTGTTCACTGATGGCAAGTTTAGATGTTGTGTGCTTAAATGATAATCAAATCAAATTTCCATACAACCTGATTGATATTTAAAATATTTTTTAACAAAATTATACCATTAACTACTAAAATATAAGGCGTAAAATATACTTGTACAGTAATTGAAAAATTACAATGTTTTAATCTGATTAAGGCTTATGACTTTTTTTTTATTATTAAATAAAGTGAGTTTTTACTTACTCCTAAACTTATTAAAAATGTTAATAATAACATTTTATTAACCGATTTTGTGAAGGATGATCAGTTCTTGAGTTTGTCAATAACCACGAACTTAAACTTTGCGAAATCTTAACTGATTCTTCGACTTTTTTCTTTTCATCGCGCCTCTTTTGAGCGCCACTTAGGAACGTTTCATCTTAAAACATAAAATAATCTACACTCCACACTTCTAAATGTCAAAAACAAGTCTCACTCCGTTAAAAATCCGTGATAAAAAACAGGTAATACTGTAAGCTAAAGTATACTGCTCCTCATAAAGGATTGAGACTGACTGAAATAAAATTCGTTAATATAAAACCTGAAGTTATCGAAAGTTCCACCAGATGTAGCACTAACCACCACAATACTGAGTGTACCAGTTGAGGGTTAAATCTTTTTCAGTAGAAAACCCTAACTCTACTTTGTGAAAAGACTTGTGTACACCCTATTTCTACACCTCAGCCATGTTATTAATGTATTTTTCTTATTGTAAATATTAAATTTTTTTCTATTTCAGGTATTCTTCTACATTTGTTGTAAGAATATTAAAGTGGCATTGGTAAATCTTTCAAAGAACTTTTAGTTTTTCAGAAAAAACTCAATTGGAGTGTCCTAACACCCCTGTACCAGCAAACAATTTTAAGACTTTTCGATGGCTAATTTTTTAAGTGATGAAAACATTTCCAATCTGTTAGGTGCAGATATCCCAAGCAGTGAGGGGGACAGACTTTTTATTGAAAGTGATCCGGACGATCCGGTACCCTCGATAGTGTGTCCGGACGAGCCGGGTCCTTCGGAATTGTGTCCAGATAGAAGGCACGAAGTACTTGATTAGGACAGTTATTTGTCAGACTTAGAAACTGAGGTTAGTGATAATTTAACAGAATCGGAATTCGAACTAAGCGAAACCAGCAGTGATTCTGAGTGTGATGAAGAGGACAATTTGCCACATGAGCGTAATCAATATCGAACGGGTCGTCAGCAACCAAACTGTAGTGCTAGAGGTAGAGATCGCTCACTAGGCAGAAGAGTGCAGTCGCTCAGTTCTTCCTCAGTTACTCAGCTTGGTTCAGATTCTGCAAATTATTTCTATGGTCGAGGAAAAGCCCCATATAAATGGGCCAAAAACCCACCTTCTCATTCACGAACATGACACGAAAACATAATTACACATCTTCCTGGAATAAAAGGACCAATAAAAGAGGGAATGCCTCAAAACCCATGTGAAGTATACCCATCTTCTCATTCACGAACAAGACACGAAAACATAATTACACATCTTTCTTTAATAAAAGGACCAATAAAAGAGGGAATGCCTCAAAACCCATGTGAAGTATAGGAATATATATTTACTACAGATATTCTAAATATAATTTTGGAGAGCACAAATAAAAAAATTACAGACATAACAGTAAAACACAAGAAGCTACCAACATTTGCTTATCATGTTAGCCTGGAAGAATTGAAAGCTTTTATAGGATTGATTGATCTTATCTGGCGTCTTCAAATCTGGTCATGAAGATGCTACTTCTTTATTCTCAACTGATGGAACGGGAAGAGATATCTTTCAGGCCACCATGTCATTGAAGAGATTTTTATTTTTGTTAATATCTCTTAGATTTTACGACCAAGACACACGAGAGGAACAAAAGGACAATAGACAAACTGGCTCCCATATCAGAAATATTTAATTTATTTGTTGCAAACTGCAAAGACAACTATAGTTGTAGTGTATATGCAACTGTAGACAAAATGCTTGTAGGCTTCAGAGGAAGATGTAGTTTTCGGCAGTATATT
Source organism: Philaenus spumarius (assembly GCA_018207615.1). Lineage (NCBI taxonomy): Eukaryota > Metazoa > Arthropoda > Insecta > Hemiptera > Aphrophoridae > Philaenus > Philaenus spumarius. Next base: position 32,265 of record JAGFPH010007912.1, on the reverse strand, counting down.
AAATCAAAACCTCGCAAGTAGGGGCTGAAGGTTCTCTGCTTATGTGATGCGAAAACACACTACCTCTTATACGCTTTTGTGTATTTAGGTAAAACAACATCAGATCGAAATCCTAAGAGATTAAGTAAGCCCACACTTACTGTACTACAACTGTGTGATTCGTTAAGGGTTATTGAATGCCTCTGGACTCTAGCGTTGGAGAAAAATAGTTAGGGAGTTCGACACTCGTAGCGCTGAGTGTAGTGAAACTTGCAATGCAATATCTCTCTTCCCCCACTTTACCTCCAGGCCACTCACCCCTCTCGCGGAGACTCTCTCTCTCTCTCTCTCTCCTTCTCTGTTGACGTGACTGCCTTTATCTATGAAAACTGAAGTCACGAGCATGCCAGCTCACTGTCACCTCGCAACCACCCGCCCTACAGGGTGAATCACATACCTGCTACTGCGTTGTTAACGTCCACAATCTGCTATTGCGTTACTGTATTTACGGAACTACCTATGATTGGTGAAGGAAAATATGATCACAATAAATACACCAACCACATAGTATTATTCATAACAAATATTTATTGCATTTGAAAATGTTTTTCTTATCAGAACAAGTACAGTAAACAATCAATGTAATGCAGACATTATTTTATATACAGAGTGTCCAGAAACTACTGACCAAAACTTCAACATATTGTTCCTTCGGTAAAAATAAACCAAAAAAATATAACAATTCGTTTAGATACATAATTACATTTTGTGCACACACTACTCTGTTTCAGTTTTAACCATCGGGAAAAAGTAAACATTTTAAACTGACAAAAAATTTAAGAACTCGTAAAAATATCATTAACAAAATGTAATAGTCTAATAAAATTGTGTGAAATAAAGAACAAAATACACAATAATAAACAAATAAATATAAATAGGCCTACACAATTAGACCACAAATTCGTATTCAAAATATATAACTTATACATCAGTTTGTGATAAAGAGGGCCAATTACTACAAAATTAAGTTCATAAATCGAAATGTTAACTTATAAAAAAAAACATGTTTTTTCACATAGAAACAGCTTATATACCGTTTTAATTTCCTAAATCAATCAATTTAAATACATATTTACAAATTATTTATTACTCCTCTGTTGCACTTTTAACCGACAACGTATGATATGCAATATTATACAAGATATTTTAAATTATTTACAAGCACAAACCTATAACATGTGGGTGTTTAGATTAAGGCCTAACCTACACTTTTAATTTAACATTTTTCTTTTCCTCCCGTTTTATTTGTGCATCAACTATGTAGGGTTTGTCACGGACACGAAGCTGCCGGTTTATCCTACTGTCTACAATTTCTTGAAGCATGCATTCTTTGTAGAAACACGTAAGTTTGGGGAGTATCGTGTTCTTCCACAAACCACAGTCCACTTCGATGCGTTCAACAAACACTTCCCTGGATCTGGTGAATACTACAAAATCGCACCATTTCCTATTTGTAATGTTCAACTGTCCTTGCACTTGATAAAAATAGTTGTTGTTTTTTCAATTGTAGGTTTCCGATTTTGTTGATTTCCAAACAGGTCTTTTTGTTTTCTTGGACAAACTCTTTTGGTGGTCCTTTT
>JAGFPH010007912.1:5145-16585 GCA_018207615.1 Philaenus spumarius | reverse complement strand
AAAAGGACCACCAAAAGAGTTTGTCCAAGAAAACAAAAAGACCTGTTGGGAAATCAACAAAATCAGAAACCTACAATTGAAAAAAACAACAACTATTTTTATCAAGTGCAAGGACAGTTGAACATTACAAATAGGAAATGGTGCGATTTTGTAGTATTCACCAGATCCAGGGAAGTGTTTGTTGAACGCATCGAAGTGGACTGTGGTTTGTGGAAGAACACGATACTCCCCAAACTTACGTGTTTCTACAAAGAATGCATGCTTCCAGAAATTGTAGACAGTAGGATAAACCGGCAGCTTCGTGTCCGTGACAAACCCTACATAATTGATGCACAAATAAAACGGGAGGAAAAGAAAAATGTTAAATTAAAATTGTAGGTTAGGCCTTAATCTAAACACCCACATGTTATAGGTTTGTGCTTGTAAATAATTTAAAATATCTTGTATAATATTGCATATCATACGTTGTCGGTTAAAAGTGCAACAGAGGAGTAATAAATAATTTGTAAATATGTATTTAAATTGATTGATTTAGGAAATTAAAACGGTATATAAGCTGTTTCTATGTGAAAAAACATGTGTTTTTTTTTTTATAAGTTAACATTTCAATTTATGGACTTAATTTTGTAGTAATTGGCCCTCTTTATCACAAACTGATGTATAAGTTATATATTTTGAATACGAATTTGTGGTCTAATTGTGTAGGCCTATTTATATTTATTTGTTTATTATTGTGTATTTTGTTCTTTATTTCACACAATTTTATTAGACTATTACATTTTGTTAATGATATTTTTACGAGTTCTTAAATTTTTTGTCAGTTTAAAATGTTTACTTTTTCCCGATGGTTAAAACTGAAACAGAGTAGTGTGTGCACAAAATGTAATTATGTATCTAAACGAATTGTTATATTTTTTTGGTTTATTTTTACCGAAGGAACAATATGTTGAAGTTTTGGTCAGTAGTTTCTGGACACCCTGTATATAAAATAATGTCTGCATTACATTGATTGTTTACTGTACTTGTTCTGATAAGAAAAACATTTTCAAATGCAATAAATATTTGTTATGAATAATACTATGTGGTTGGTGTATTTATTGTGATCATATTTTCCTTCACCAATCATAGGTAGTTGCGTAAATACAGTAACGCAATAGCAGATTGTGGACGTTAACAACGCAGTAGCAGGTATGTGATTCACCCTGTAGGGCGGGTGGTTGCAAGGTGACAGTGAGCTGGCGTGCTCGTGACTTCAGTTTTCATAGATAAAGGCAGTCACGTCAACAGAGAAGGAGAGAGAGAGAGTCTCCGCGAGAGGGGTGAGTGGCCTGGAGGTAGAGTGGGGGAAGAGAGAGATTGCATTGCAAGTTTCACTACACTCAGCACTACGAGTGTCGAACTCCCTAACTATTTTTCTCCAACGCTAGAGTCCAGAGGCATTCAATAACCCTTAACGAATCACACAGTTGTAGTACAGTAAGTGTGGGCTTACTTAATCTCTTAGGATTTCGATCTGATGTTGTTTTACCTAAATACACAAAAGCGTATAAGAGGTAGTGTGTTTTCGCATCACATAAGCAGAGAACCTTCAGCCCCTACTTGCGAGGTTTTGATTTAATATACTGCCGAAAACTACATCTTCCTCTGAAGCCTACAAGCATTTTGTCTACAGTTGCATATACACTACAACTATAGTTGTCTTTGCAGTTTGCAACAAATAAATTAAATATTTCTGATATGGGAGCCAGTTTGTCGAATCGATTATTTCAGAAACCAGTCAAGTGACAAAAAAATCGAAAATAAGTTAGACATCGGATAATATACATTAAAGGTAGGCGCATCGTTTAGTGTAAAAACCAGTCAAATGTCACAGCTCTAATGCAGTTAAAAAGACGGGAGAATATTTCGTTTATTTCAGAAAACAGTCAAGTGACGTCGCTTGACTGGTTTCTGTAATAAACACTAGGGAATGTTTCCTCGCTCATGTTGGCTGCATTGCACTGCAAGCCACATGTTGTGTTCTTCCCTGAATAATTTTGTTGTTTTATTGCACATAACCCAGTTTTTACTTTCGTGTTGAAAGCGTGTTTGGTGTTGTAAGTTGTGCAATATTTTGTGTTAAGGCTATTAAAGCCTGTGATAAGCAAAAACTAATCATGTCAGATTCAGAAGGGGAAGGACCCGAGCCTAAAAGAAGACGTGGTGTTACCAATAAAGATAAGTACAAGGATAATATAATACGTACTGCTAAAGTAAAGGGACAGGCATATGTTAACCATAAAAACAATATTGTTCCTCAGATTGTCAAACCAATTGGTATAACTTGTAAGTGTAGTTTTAATTGTAGTACTGAAATAAATCAAACTACTATAGATGCCATTTGGCATAACTTTTATTCGCTTGCAAGCAAAGATCTTCAGGATACTTACCTACAAACTTTGCTAGAGATAGTTAACATTAAAAGAAGGACTAAAAAGGTCAATGAGCCTGAGATAACCAACGACGATGGTAATGTTAACGTCAATGACCCTCCTCATGCTTTTAAGAGAAACTTTTCATATTCGTACAATTTAAAAGTAGACGGCCTATTTAAAGTTGTTTGCAAAAGTTGCTTCATGCAAGTACATGGCATTTCAAAGAATAGGTTAAGTAGAATCGTTCAGCTGCTTCGAAAAAATGAAACGCCGACTGATAAAAGAGGCAAAAAAAAAGTGGCAACGCTATATCTGGACTGGTTTGTTCTCGTATCCACGACCAAATCTCCAAATTTGACGTAAAGGAGACGCACTATGGCGAAAAACCTAAAAAGTACCTTGATGCTCGTTTAAATGTTAAACTGATGCATGGAATGTTTATTTCTGAGAATCCGGACCTGATAGATAAAGTAAATTACAATTTTTATTATACGTACTACAAAGAGAACTTTGGCTATTCTTTCGGACGGCCTCAAGTTGATGTGTGTAGTCAATGTGAGAGCCTAAATGTTAAGTTAAAGAATAAAGATCTTAATCCTAGATCAAAACTCACCGAACAGGGAGAGCTAGTGTGCCGATATTCAGCAAATACCAGCACTATATACTTATTTTTATTTTTTTTATTCTTATTTATCTAAACCTGACACTAACGCTCTCTATCAAAAAGGACAAACACTTACTCTAGTCTACTAATTCACCAGTAGCGCGCGCACTGTCCTTTCCCGTAACTATTCCTTTAACCAAATGTAGTCATTGGTATTGTTTACATTTGTGGTCAAAGTTCTGCATGCATTCTTTCAAAGCAACTTACCACCAGTTCATTGCATACCGGTACCTGCCTACATTCTGCTTCTTGTAAGACCAACTCAGTTACAAAATTATAATTCTGGTTTCAAGATGGAGAGTTGAATTGTGCCAATTTTATAACATTCAGATCAATGCAGCTTAAGATTTCCTTAGAACTTACAATGTCATAGGCCTGTACTTAACTCAGCAACTCTACATGGAACTGTAACACAGGTTTTTCTAAATATATGAATTCTTTTCTTCTACTGCAAGTTCTTCTGCAACTTTGTATAACTATTCTGAAAGAACTAATCACCATATATTCCACTTGTGCAATAGTAGAATCAGATCAACCTAAATAGGCCTATTTTACATAGGCTAGTTATAAACAGTTTGTCTTTTCACCATCTATCATCATGAACTAATTTAACTCTCCGTCGACATTGTGTAACCTTATTCTAATTATTGTAAACTTGTTAATATGTATGTATTGTTCTCCTCTGTTAAACTTAATCATATTTAGTTTTAAAGACCATGGCAAATTATTTTTATAATAATTAAAATCTTAGTTATTCATAAACATTGGGAGGTGCGCTATAGCAAGTTTTCGGCCAATGTCCCTTAGGGACGAATACATTTTGAAATTCCTTTTTTAATTTTATTTAACATTTAGCTAAACTTTTATATTTTGTAAACTTAAATTAATTATCCACTTGTACTTAATATTTTTGGCAATTTGATAGCCTGTCCCGAGGACTAACTGTATTTTAAAACTAATGTTTGTTTTATTCTATTAAAACAATTGTTTTTTTGCCCAACTACCTTTATACAATTATTTTGTGTTATACCCTAATAAGTATATTTGTATAAGTTGTGTCTTTTGTAACAGTGTATTTCAGGTGAATGTGGCAGTATATTTTATTTAAGGCGTCAAACTTGTCATGTATCTACTCTCGCCAATTAAGATATTTTAGTCCGGGCCTCTTACCTTCCAGTTTTATTTTTGAACGCCTGCGAGAGGGGTACACTAGAAATCCATAAGAGACGAGCTAAAAAATTTTATTCTAAAATGAAAGCCGCAGCAGAGAACACAGATGATGATACCGCTTTTCTTTGTTTTGATTTTATGCAAAATCTTCCTTTGCCGAACATACCGGTGTAGGAGATTTTTTATATGCGCCAGTTATGGGTGAATGTTTTTAGCATTCACGATGTAAAAACTAACAAGTCTAAGATTTACATGTATCATGAAGGTGAAGCAAACAAGTCACCTAACGAAGTTTGTAGCATGCTACTTCATTACATCAAAACGGAACTACCCGAAACAATAAAACACTTAGTACTCTTCAGCGATGGCCCGTCTGGACAGAACAAAAACCACACGGTTTGCCGTTTTTTGATGAACCTGTGTGACTTGGGAGTTTTTTCTACAATAACACACAACTTTCCAGTTCGCGGTCACTCATATTCAGCGTGTGATCGTGATTTTGGTGCTATAAAGCGTAAAATGAAAAATGTTGATCGCTTGTATACTCCAGAGCAATACGCGGAACTAGTTCTAAGAGCAAGTACCAACAATCGTTTTAAAGTACATAAGTTAAGTACCCAAGAAGTCCTCGACTTTAAGAAGTGGTGGCCTGCCTACTATAAAAAAACAACATCTTCTATTGAGACTTCTTCTAGAGCCACTCCTGCAGCACAAAGGGAGGCCTTCAAGATTTCTACGTACAAAGAGTTCTGTTACAAGGCAGAAGCTAAAGGAAAGATACAAGTCAGTGCGTACATAGATGGAGCGATAAAGTCTACATTCTCCCTGCTGAAGACTAGAGAGCCTCCGAACTTACCAGTGGATATGGCGTAACCAGAAGGAAAAGTAAGTTAAAACAAATGTTCATCCCTCACCTTAATCATTTTGTTTTTTCTTTAATCCTACAATATGCACCTAACCTAACCTACTTAAATCTGTATTGTTGTTTTTAACTTTGAGTAAGCAAACAAACAGGCTTAAAACATGTTTTGACCAATATTAATCTTAGTTAAAACTTTAAAAAAATAATAAAGTCCATCCAATAATAAAAATTATTATAATAATGTAATTTTTACATTACGTTGCCTATTCTTTGGGGACTTACGTTTCTGCATTTATTTGTAGGTTCCGATTAACAAGAAGAAAATGGTTGACCTAAACAAACTCAAGCCGTACCTGGTAGGATACGAAGATTTCTATAATGAAATATTTGAATGGCCCATTTCTGAAAAGGATGAATCTGGAGAAACAGCAGTAGCAGCCGACACTACTCTTTAATGTTTTAACCGATGGTTCATTTTCCCACAAAAAGTACATTTCTTCATGTTTTTTTGCTTTCTTACTTGTTAAATAAACTACTATTGTGTAAAATGTGGGTATTATTTTTTAAAACTCCATAAAAACCGGTTATAAAAAATATTTAACAGTATAATACGAAAAAATTTTGTTGTTTATTTCAGAAAGCAGTCATGTGAAAGTTTTAAAAATTTTTATTTCTCTTAAACGGCTTATAGTAAAAAAATAATTTTTGTGAAAAAATACTTCATATTATAAGTACTTTTAAGTTAAAATTACTTCAATTCTTTAAAAAATATACTTACTTAACAGGACAGTTTTGTTTAGTTTTCTCAAAAATATACTTTTGGCACTTGACTGGTTTCTGAAATAATCGATTCTATTGTCCTTTTGTTCCTCTCGTGTGTCTTGGTCGTAAAATCTAAGAGATATTAACAAAAATAAAAATCTCTTCAATGACATGGTGGCCTGAAAGATATCTCTCCCCGTTCCATCAGTTGAGAATAAAGAAGTAGCATCTTCATGACCAGATTTGAAGACGCCAGATAAGATCAATCAATCCTATAAAAGCTTTCAATTCTTCCAGGCTAACATGATAAGCAAATGTTGGTAGCTTCTTGTATTTTACTGTTATGTCTGTAATTTTTTTATTTGTGCTCTCCAATATTATATTTAGAATATCTGTAGTAAATAGATATTCCTATACTTCACATGGGTTTTGAGGCATTCCCTCTTTTATTGGTCCTTTTATTCCAGAAAGATGTGTAATTATGTTTTCGTGTCTTGTTCGTGAATGAGAAGATGGGTATACTTCACATGGGTTTTGAGGCATTCCCTCTTTTATTGGTCCTTTTATTCCAGGAAGATGTGTAATTATGTTTTCGTGTCATGTTCGTGAATGAGAAGGTGGGTTTTTGGCCCATTTATATGGGGCTTTTCCTCGACCATAGAAATAATTTGCAGAATCTGAACCAAGCTGAGTAACTGAGGAAGAACTGAGCGACTGCACTCTTCTGCCTAGTGCGCGATCTCTACCTCTAGCACTACAGTTTGGTTGCTGACGCCCCGTTCGATATTGATTACGCTCATGTGGCAAATTGTCCTCTTCATCACACTCAAAATCACTGCTGGTTTCGCTTAGTTCGAATTCCGATTCTGTTAAATTATCACTAACCTCAGTTTCTAAGTCTGACATATAACTGTCCTAATCAAGTACTTCGTGCCTTCTATCTGGACACAATTCCGAAGGACCCGGCTCGTCCGGACACACTACCGAGGGTACCGGATCGTCCGGATCACTTTCAATAAAAAGTCTGCCCCCCTCACTGCTTGGGATATCTGCACCTAACAGATTGGAAATGTTTTCATCACTTAAAAAATTAGCCATCGAAAAGTCTTAAAATTGTTTGCTGGTACAGGGGTGTTAGGACACTCCAATTGAGTTTTTTCTGAAAAACTAAAAGTTCTTTGAAAGATTTACCAATGCCACTTTAATATTCTTACAACAAATGTAGAAGAATACCTGAAATAGAAAAAAAAATTAATATTTACAATAAGAAAAATACATTAATAACATGGCTGAGGTGTAGAAACAGGGTGTACAAGTCTTTTCACAAAGTAGAGTTAGGGTTTTCTACTGAAAAAGATTTAACCCTCAACTGGTACACTCAGTATTGTGGTGGTTAGTGCTACATCTGGTGGAACTTTCGATAACTTCAGGTTTTATATTAACGAATTTTATTTCAGTCAGTCTCAATCCTTTATGAGGAGCAGTATACTTTAGCTTACAGTATTACCTGTTTTTTATCACGGATTTTTAACGGAGTGAGACTTGTTTTTGACATTTAGAAGTGTGGAGTGTAGATTATTTTATGTTTTAAGATGAAAAGTTCCTAAGTGGCGCTCAAAAGAGGCGCGTTGAAAAGAAAAAAGTCGAAGAATCAGTTAAGATTTCGCAAAGTTTAAGTTCGTGGTTAGTGACAAACTCAAGAACTGATCATCCTTCACAAAATCGGTTAATAAAATGTTATTATTAACATTTTTAATAAGTTTAGGAGTAAGTAAAAACTCACTTTATTTAATAATAAAAAAAAAGTCATAAGCCTTAATCAGATTAAAACATTGTAATTTTTCAATTACTGTACAAGTATATTTTACGCCTTATATTTTAGTAGTTAATGGTATAATTTTGTTAAAAAATATTTTAAATATCAATCAGGTTGTATGGAAATTTGATTTGATTATCATTTAAGCACACGACATCTAAACTTGCCATCAGTGAACAATTTTCCGGGTCCCCCAATTATCCGGGTTAATAACTGGTTGAAGTGTCACAAGGTAATCCAAAAACACGGTTAAAAGAAATATATTCATTAATCTCTATCATGAAATAAATATCATTAAATAATCCTATTATAACTTATAACGAGAAACTAATAAAAAAATGTTTAATTTATCTTAAAATGTAAATGCAATTAAAATATTTAGATTTTTTTAAATAAGTTTTGTCTATATCAACGCACAAAGATTTACAGGGTCCCTCACACAGTGAACAGTAAACAAAATTCTGTATGACACTGTGCGTTTAGCAGTGTCGAGTCAAGGTCACTACTCCCCCCATCCCACCTTCGAACACAATCCTGCGCTACCGTAGAACCATGTTCATGTTCCACACACGTTGGCGACTCACTAGGTTACGACGCATTTACTAACATCCTACTTTACGTCTACTCATTTAAATTTATTTATAAAATTATTATTATTATTCTTGATGTTTTTAAAACATCTTAGGAATGTAGTTTGATTATTGTAATCAACCACCGTGGTTACAACTAATACAACTGTGATTAACATAAAAAATTAACTCCACGTTTAATCTGCTATATATTAACACTAGAGGAGGACCCATACGTGCTCCGCACGCCAACCCCTGATGGAACTTTCTTAAAACATATGTTATGTTTTATTTATAATGCCTTTTATATATAGAACCCAATACAAAACCATTTTTGGGAACTCTTAAATTAGTACTTTTTTCAACTATAAGCTAATTTTGCTCGATAACCGTTCTAGATAGACAAAAATAATAAATACAAAAGTTGTAGATAACTTACTTCCACACTAACGATTTTTCATCAAATTTAAGATCCGATCTTTCGTTTTCCCGCTATAGCACAAATTTATAAAGCCATTACAAAACCATTTTTGGAAATAAAAACCCAAAACTACCCCTAAACCCCCGAAACTACCCCTAAAAATTTTAATATCAAAATGAAATTTCTTTAATTTTCCTATTTACATCACAAAGTATTCACATGCCAAATTTCATCTCTGTAGTTTCATGGGAAGTGGGAGAATTAGTGATGATGAGTGAGTGAGTGAGTGAGGGCTTTGCCTTTTATATATAGAGATATTCATTATACATGTATTTTTATTTATTTTTCTCCTACCCTAAATTTGTATCATATGTTATTTTTTTAAATATAAACGTGTTTATATACATTTTAAAGTTATACTTTGTCAATTCAATAATGGGATACCTGGGATACTGTATTAGCCGAAACCCGTCGTTATTAAAAGAACTTCAGGTATTTATTTATTATTTTAATTACTTTATTAGTAGCCCTATTAGTGAACAAAATAATAATTCTAAAGTAACAGATATTACCATCAGCTAATCCTTAAATGTCATTTCTATTGTTTTATGTTTTTATTATTGTTTGATTGTAGCTTTTAATACTCTGAATACAAAACCAATAATGAAAATAAATTAATCTTATATGTTGTGTTAATACTTTAAATTGGCGACTACATGTGGGATATTTGGAAGCTGACCGCAGTCGTCGGAGATTCGTACACGTACACAGTCACTGCTTTCACTTATTCTAAGAAGGAAAAAGCATTACTTCTTCCCTAGTAATAAAAAATATTAGATAAAAATTTTATTAGTTTACTATAGTAATCTATTTCAACGATTACTTGCTCAGCTTGTGAATCTTGTGATAAATAAGTACAAGCAGACTACAAGTTATTTCAAAATGTTTCATTTTTCCAGAAAGTCTCATTTTTGTTTTTTAGGCTTTATGGGAAATAGAATAGCAATTATTATAGAAAATTAAGACACACATTTCGGCCCCAATTTGTTCAGGAAAGGTTGGTTTAAGGTGAACTATTTATAACCCACATACATTTTTAAAGATATAATATAATATAGATCAAACATTTGTTTTATGGATAGAACATACATACAAAATAATAGAAGCTATAAAATATTATTGGTCAATAAATTGTCATGATTTATTATTTCCAAAATTATTTTAACATTTGTCAAGTAATAAGTATATTAATGTTTGACTGACCTCTCTTTTTTACTATTACTACCAAGATAGCTGTGAATTTTATAATATGAAATATGATTAACGTTATTCGATGACCTTATAACACGGTATGCCATTTAGCCCATTTAACCCTTTAACATTATAAAAATTATTGTATTTTTTTTGGGGGGGGGTTTAAAGGCGAAAAACCTGGGTGGTTATCATCGCCTGGATAACGAAGAGCATTCATATAATGCTCATACAATCACACACAGGTATAAAATTAAACTTTTAATTTACACACACTACAGACAATACACGATAAAATAACAACGATAACAAGAATAATTATACGCTAACAACTTGTCACAGGGTTGTAAAGGGCCCTGTAACATAACAATGAATACATCTCTAATTAAAATAACAAGTAATAAATCTAAACATGGTATTTAAGTTACGTAAATGTATGTTGTTTCAAATGTTTCCAATTACATTCAACCGATGGAGGAATGCTAACACCATATTAATGGTTTGGGAGTCATCACCCAGCATCCTCTGAATGCAATTTGGTAGACAAAACCTCTTCCGAACATGTTTCAGCTTTTCACAATCAAGAAGTAGATGTTTAATTGAAAGAAGATTTAAGCAGTAAGGACAAAGCGGCGGATCCCCCCGACGCATCAGAAACCCGTGGGTTAACCCAGAATGGCCAATGCGTAGGCGAGAAACCACCACTTCCTCTCGACGGCTTTTTCGGTTTGAGGATATCCATGGTCGAACGGTATCTTTAATTTGCCGGAGTTTATTTCCTTGTACTGCTACCCACTCTTCTTCCCACTGTCTAAACAGGGCTTGTTTCAAAGAGGACATAAAGTTGGACGCCATTACTCTACTTACGCTAGGCTGTAAGGAAGTGGCTTCCTTAGCAGCTAGGTCTGCTTTAGTGTTACCATGTATACCGGCAAGACCCGGAACCTAGCAAAACGACACTCCCACGCCCCAGTCCTTATAAATTAAACCATGAGTGTTGACAAATACAATAAGATAATATATGATTCTCATCTATACGATGCTGAAATCATACAGTGATTCCTAGTAGGTAAAAACAAATGGAACATTTGCACGGGCAGACAAAAAGAACTCAGAGCCCTTCATCTGACATGTTGTATATTAATAAGCAACATGGAGAAACTCCCCCCAAAAATAACCATTCAAGAGCTTATGAGGAAAAGAAAATGGAAGTTGAAGACTCAGTCTTTGACTACGAGATACCAGAAAAGAAACCCCGACCAGAAGAAATAACCGGGGAGAGGACCTCAACAATGTGGGATGAACCGGACGTGACTACGACAGCTGATAATACGGAAATGGAGGCAAGTAGCTCAACAACAGACTTGGAAGATTTTGAAACACAACCCTATCCAGAGGACCAAGAAATTTCATACAGGTTCAAGATGATATCATACATGCCAAATCCTGACCTAAGACAAAACAGACTGACAAAGGGAATCCCAGGGATGTACACAACCGACAACTGGGAT
>JAGFPH010007911.1:17748-43733 GCA_018207615.1 Philaenus spumarius | reverse complement strand
CGTCAATGTCCTAATGAAAAATTCATAACTCGTAAATTTGAAAATCGTGCTCAGGTTTGGCTATTGGTAGATGTATTAATGGCTTTGGATGGCTTTAATAAATAGATTTTTTCAGTACCAGGAGTCAAAGCTGTCAATAAAACTAAAATATCGGTAGGCTATCCTCAGAAGCAATTACTGCCGTTAAATTTTTGATAGAAAGAGCAGTTCTAACTATTAATAAATCTGCTTCATTTCCTTAAAGTTATTAAACTGAAAATTTGTACATTTACTTCTTACAACATACTTATAAAAAGTATCATATATTGACATTTTGTCGCCTGCTGCCAAGGGGTAAAAATGTAGGCTAGTAAAAGTGTTGATTGTTATACTTTCATTAAAGCTAGAGAATAAACCCTTAATAAATTAGAGAATTTAAAAATAAGAAACTACTATGTTACATCATAATTAAAAATAAATAAGACATTTTAGAATTTAATAGTAGAGCCTATTTATATAAAATAACCTGTTTGCATTTGCTTCGACGGGAGTCACCGTGGGGGTTGGCGAGAAAAGCGAGGAGGGGGCGGAGCCCTCTAGTATATTATATAAAGAAACTTTAAGCGTGATAATATCAAGTATTAATTTTGTTAATAATTTAGAAATACAATAGTATGTTGTGATATACCTTAAAATATTGGATTTTCAAATGCTTCGGACAGAATATATCTGAGTAATGCGCCTCAAAATGAAAATACATATGTGTACTTATTAAGAGATTCATATATATATATTGATGGTTTATTCTCTGGGGAGCTCGAATAGGTGATATGAAAGGATGTGCACGCTCGGTACGCTTCGAAATTCGGTGCCGCGGCGGTCGCAGAGACATGCAATCATCTCAAATTTTTTTGAGCATAAGCACACATTTATTAATAAGGAAGCATTTTTATTAATAAACCATAATAACGTTTTCTATTGCAAATTCTTTCACCTTTTCTGTATCTTTTTGTTTTTTCCTATAGGCCTAATGAAAAATAAAAATAATATTGAGCAAAAACCGAATTTAAAAAAAAAATTCAAAAATTGCTTGACTTTTTTGACCTCTCCAGATGTAAAGTTTTTTATTTTGAAACTGTTACCTTAAATATTACAAATCTACAGACGTTGCTCAGGCCCGATTTTTTCTCGGGTCAAGGTCTTTTAATGACTGGGCTATAATAGTTATAACAAGTTATGCAGGTAGTAGGATTTATAATGAATGAAAGTTCATAACTCGTAAATTTGCAAACCCTGTTCAGATTTTGTTATTGATACCTAGTTGTACATACACCCAATTGTAATGCTACTACTTGCGCTAGTTTTTCTGTTGGTAATGGTATTAAATACATCTATAAAACTGCAGCCCAAAACCTTATTAATAGTTATATGGTGAGAAACATCAATAAATTAATGTGAAATAGTCAAAATAATATTTTACATAATAGCTATTAACACTGCAAGCTATGTAAATATCTTCAGCGTGAAAAATATTATTGGAATTATCTTTATAAAAAGTAAGTACATTAAAGTGTAATAGCGTCGTGTTTGGTATAATTTTTCATATTTTTCCGAACTTTCCAAATATATGCAATAAATGTTTAAATTGTGAGTCAGTTATAATCTCCCTGTGGCGATGCTAGTAGAAGTAGAGTGACTCATTATTGAAACAGGTTGTAAATTGTAAATGCTGGAGTTATACCCTTGAAGCCCCTAGACAACCCCAGGTAGCTTTGGCCTTGGGTAACAAAATAAACAATAAACCATAAATGTAATATATGGCCTTAGATTCCAATGGCAATTGCTTTTCTTAAAACCCATTGTATGCGTTTTTGCAAAGAACCAAACTGAAAAATATTTTTATTTTTTTTGCAAAATGTAGAAGTTTTATTTTACATAAAATACAATAATTATTTGAATCTTAATATGAAAATTTGTTACTTGGTAATATGTTGATTCTTACTTTTTGTTGAACAGTACACTATCTATAACTATACTAATATTATAAAGAGGTAAACTTTGCTTGTTTTTTTGTTTGTATGTAGGGGATAATTACTGGAACTACTGAACCGACTGAAAAAATAGTTTTACTAATATAAAGCTACACTATCCCTGAGTAACAGGCTAGAATTCATTTTGATAAAAGCCTTTTTTATTTAAATATTTGTAAATTTATAGTCGGAAAAAAATCTTGGGTTTGGCTAATGAATCATCACATGTATTTACATTTATTACTATAGCAACCAATTGAATAAAATAATATATAAAACAGCTGATTTCATACTTTGAAGCAATTATTTAAATTTCTAACTTTTAGGTTAGATTTTATTAAAGTGTAGACCTGATATGAGCCTTGCTGGTTCTTTTAACCTTTATTATAACTGCTGTTAAAAATATACGAAAAATAATTTGATTTGAACATCTATATATTTAAAAAATTCCTGCTTTTTATTCACTCACTTCCTAATAGCCAGCATAGACAGGACTAGATTAAGTCTTTTGTTTTTAAATAGTATTTTTTAAATTATGTATTTCTGATTCTATCTGTGATTTTTCACGGGGGCTTACTAATTAATATTACAATTAATAAATTAATAATGGAATATGTTGTGGGAATGTGTCCGAAGAAACGAATTGGTATTTGTATTCAATACCAAATTTCAAATTTGTATAAATGAATATATTGATGTAGTCCAGTCAATGAGTGCTCAAAAGGGGGTGTAGGGGGAAATGGAAGGAACACAATTTTTGACTTTGGGACATTGTTCGGACTAGTTAGGAGGTAAACATACTAAAAGTCCCTACTCCTAGCATGTGAGCGGGGTGCAGGGGAGCCCGTAGAAGGTCCTCTTTTTCGGTTTTTTACTTAGGCCTACATCTTGAAAACTATGTGTCTTAGCGATAAGCCCTTCCTATACAAATTAAACTTCACAAAATGTGCTACAAGATTGAATCATATCATTTTTTCACTATCTCGCATAGTTTCCGAGATATCCACGCTCAAAATTAGCTTATTTATTAAAAAGAAATTTGTACTCGCTTCTTTTGCCTTATTTAGCTAGCTAACTTTTCAGCCCTTCGACCTATGAAAAAGTTATAACGAAGGAAGTTATAGTAGAACGTTAAATTTCTTTCAAGAATATATGATATTTTAGAATTTTATCTTCAACTTCAACCGTTCAAAAGATGGGACAATTTTAACTTTACGTGTAAATTCCGAGATTTTGTAGAAAAACTTACTAATCGTTATTTTTTGTTATTCCACTGTTCTAACTCTCTATATTATAAGCCAATATTTACGTATTTATATGTAGCTAATATGTATTTTAAATGTAGTTTGTTTACAAAGTTCTGTAATGTATGTTTAAGTGTTGTGTTGTATTAACGTATATCATTTCCAAAATTGACACGCATTTAAATAAATGCAACTAAAAAATCGGTTTTACAACTGTTATTAAAAATGTAGTTTAATCAAATTATAAACATGAAGAAGAAATAAATATAATAAGTACGAAATCTCTTGTTTTACAAAGCTTTATACAAATTAGTTATTAGCTAAAATAGAAAAGTCGTAAAAAAGCACTTGTACGCTATTTACTAATAGGCCAATTTCTTATCGACCGTTTGGCATTTCGAAAAATCAGTTATATCTCAGTTATGGCCAATGCGGTGTTAGATTTTCTTCAAATTTGACATGAATATTCCTTAAATATATTTAAAACGGCGAGTGCATAGTTTGTTTTACTTGAGTCCAGGCACGTAGCCAGGGGGTGGGCTTACCGGGCTGCAGTCCACCCCGAAATTTCCTAATACTGTACAACAATTTTTTTTATTAGGATTATAAAATTGCATTGATATAGATATACAGCAGGGGTGCAGAAAATGTTTTAGCACTCAAAATTTCCCCAGAACACACTTTTTTTCACTAAAAACTTCCCCAAAATTGATCGCTATTTGCTACAGATGCGCCAGACATTAACACAGTTTGTTTATCTATTTCAACATATTTATTGACCTTGTTTTAATAATTTTTATTATACTCATTATAAATTCCAATATAAATCTTCAAAAAAATAATAATAGCATTATTTTTACTTAATTAATTACGGTGAAATTAAGTATCTAATGCGAAATATCTTCAGATGGTCCCAAAAGGTTTAAAACAAAAAAATACTACTTGATTATTGCTATTTTATTATGTTTAAAAGTAGGCCTAAGGCCTGTATTACACTGTAAAATATTTTATAAAATATGTTTTATAAAAGTTCTTTGACAAAGATCTTTGATAGTGTAATGGGCCATCTTTTATAATATATTTCTTTTATAACATTTCTTTTATAAAATTTAAGAGGTTGGCATTTTTTACCGTTTATAAAATGTTAGATACATTTTTATCTTTTAGTACAAGTCCAAAATGTTTTATAAAAGAGAATCACTTTTCAAATCTTTTATAATAGATTGATACCATCTTTTATAAAATATATTTTATAAAATATTTTACAGTGTAACACGGGCATAATACTTAAGTGGTAAAAACAAAGTTAAATGTTATGTTTAATTAGTTCCAATTCAATGCCTACCTACCTACCTAGTACCCGAATTACCTACTTACTGAATTACAGTCACTACTGAAAATCGTCCGGACAGATCACACGAATGGAAAGAAAATTAAACTTAATAATTACTTTTCATTTGTTACATTTAGTTAAAAAAATAAGTGATCCCAACACGCTACGACTTTTTAACTGTCAACATCTTTTTTCCCGTACCCAAAAACATACAAAACGTTACCCCACACTGTATTTTCAAAATGTTGATAAAAAAACGTGATCCCGACGCGCTACGACTTTTTAACTGTCAAAATCGGTTTTCCCGTACCCAAAAACATATAAAATGATACCATACACTGAATTTTGATTCAAAAACGTGATCCCGACGCGCTACGACTTTTAAATGTCAACATCGGTTTTCCCGTACCCAAAAACATATAAAACGATACGCCACACTGAATTTTCAAAATTTGATGCAAAAACGTGACCCCGACGCGTTACGACTTTTTAAATGTAAAACATCGGGTTTCCCCTACACAAAACCATATAAAACGTTACCCCACACTGTACTTTCAAAATTTTGAACCAAAAACGAGACCCCGATGCGCTACGACTTTTTAACTGTCAACATCGGTTTTCCCGTACCAAAAAACATATAAAACGATACTCAACACTGAATTTTCAAAATGTTGATCAAAAAACGTGATTCCGACGCGCTACGTTTTTTTAACTCGCAAAATAGTTTTTTTTTGTTTTTGTGCTTTAAAAACATATAAAACGATAGCCCCACACTGTATTTTCATAATTTTGACCTAATATTTTCAAAAGTTTGACCCAAAAATGTAACCCTGACGCACTACGCCTCATGCTAGAAAGCTCAAAAGTTTTCAACTCTCCGCAATAAAATTACAAAGATTTAGGTACCAACGCTTTTCTACGACGTCGACGTCTGTGAGTGCTTATACTGTGTATACAGGAAAACTGACACAAAAATCATCGAATCATTTCAATTTAATACTTCGGCATTTTAATGCAAGCCGAAGTAATAAATGAGTATGCACACAGCATTGTACACATTTTACTGATAAAGACTGATTTCGAATTTCAGTAAAAGAAAATTAAAAAACATCGGTAATACCTTTTCATTAGGTAGCGGCTCATTGAAATTGTGGTAAAATAGTGTGTTATGCCCAGTAACAGTGTACCAAGTTATATAGTTTCATCTGTAACGGTTAAAAAATATTAACCCGTTCCGGGACTTTTCACCACCCCTGTATATTTTTAATAGATTTTTTTTTTTTTAGGAAAATGTATGTAAATACGAATCGCATACTGAATAAATATGAATATTTTTCGATCTAACGTACAAATAAACTGTTTATTTAAATAAAATTTAAAAAAAACATGAGTGAATTAGTTCTAACATTTTATTTGAATTTTTTGCAGATATAAAACCTAGCGCATTCGAATCCTGACGTCCAAAAATCTCTATAGGTACATGTAGGTTGTGTAACCTATCCAACGAATAGGCCTTATTTGATATTGTTTATGTATTTTAGAAATAACAAATAATAATTATAATCATTAGATAATTTATATTACCTTTATAGAAATGCAAAGAATGCAGAAACTGGTAAAAAGGTTTTCAGAACGTTTAATAACAGCACAATAAATTGTATGCGCATTTTTGCAGAAGTAAGATCTAGCGCATTCGATTCCTAACGTCATCGCCTATACTTAATGACTTCAAAGGTGGTATATAAAATAAGTTCAGAGTTTAAATTTTATGCGCATTTCTCCGAGTTTATGCGCATTTTTGCAGATATAAGACCTAGCGCATTCGATTCCTGACGTCAAAAACCCCATTATGCAAATTTTCATCAAAATCGTTAGAGCCGTTAGCGAGATTCCCGAAATAAATTTATAAACAAATATATAAGAATTGCTCGTTTAATAAGATAAGATATTATATTATAATTTTGTGGACTCAATTACTTGATGCTAGTAACACAGCTTAAAAATATACTGTGCTTTCATGAGAGTGTGCTAAAAAGTCGACTTTATATAGGTACCTAAAATTTTAAAAAAATTTGCCCCAGACCCCCCTCTTGATTGGAGGTATTCCGGACTCCCCAAACCCCCAGGTGTGGTTTACTATCAATCAGAATCAGCCCACCCCAAACAAAAATCCTACCTACGGCCCTGCTTGAGTCCTTTTTTTAAGCAGTTCCAAAAATGGTTGAGCGAAAACTAGATCAGAAATGAAAAGAAATTCGTCGTACAGTACCTTATAAAAGCTTGTCGTGTTCACTATCTCCTATTATTTTTAACGTTTTTCACGTGTTTTCCAATTTTACCTACATTTTCTAATTAACAATTATTATAATAATGTTTTTTTTTAAAGTACGGTAATACATCAAATGTACATGCAATATTGTTGTGTTCACTGTGTCGGTATAGGTGTTTACCGGGTTGAACAAACCAATTATTACACATAACTTACACATCCTTCATCCGATTGTTTTGACAATTACACCATAATATAGGAAATTAAAAGGGCTACAAAAAGGTGTCATGCCATGTTTTGTTAAAATGTACGGTTTTTGAGTAATTTAGATTTGAAATTTTCTTTTTCAAAAAGCCGCTATTCTCTCGGTGGCATAGTTTATAATACAATTGGTGACGTTAAAACAAAGTAATTTAAAAAATAATTATAGTGGTGGAGTATCTAGCTTAATTATGTCTTGTGTTATTTCTGAACAATGGGCGAAGGAAAAAATAAGAGGACCAATGGCATCAATTTTAATGCGGCTGGCCTTAAATTAGTACTGGAATAATAAATAACTAATAACTAAGTTTATGTACACCAACGTATAATACAGAAACCTAATAATTTGTTAAGCAGGTTTTTAAATTATGACCTTAACTTTCCACATATGTTTAGCATTAGAATAGACATATAACCCCTTTCCCAATCCTAAATCTGGATATAACGATAGTGTAGTATTATAATTAGGTGTATGTCGTACTACTTCCATTAGCAAAACCTGAGCAGAATGATTAAATTTACTTGTTAATTATGACATTAACGCCGCCGTATGTTTAGCATTGGAATATATGCCTGTAACCCTTTCCCAATCCAAAATCTGTATAAAACGACAATGTATTATTATACCTATGTGTATGTAATACATCTACCAATAGCCAAACCTGAGCACGATTTTCAAATTTACGAGTTATGAATTTTTCATTAGGACATTGACGCCGCGGTATGTAAAGCATTAGAATATTGGCGTATAACCCTTTCCCAATCGTAAATTTGGATATAATGACAGTGTATTATTATAACTATGTGTATGTAATACATCTACCAATAGCCAAACCTGAGCACGTTTTTTTAAATTTACGAGTTATGAATTTTTAATTATGCCCTAAACATACCATAAGTGTTAAGGTAGTAAAATATCCTATTTTTTTAATTTTATAGGGTTTATATACTTTCAAGTACAAAATACAAGTACATAATTATTGAATAAACTATATTTATTTAAATTATTGTTGTGAAATTACATAACTTTCTACTTATTTTAACCTAATTCAGATAAAAATAACACGCGAGTCATTTTGTAACATC
This sequence comes from Philaenus spumarius, assembly GCA_018207615.1. NCBI lineage: Eukaryota > Metazoa > Arthropoda > Insecta > Hemiptera > Aphrophoridae > Philaenus > Philaenus spumarius. The sequence goes on along the minus strand of JAGFPH010007911.1, from coordinate 35,531 downwards.
CTGTTGCTACACAGAAAGTTGGGTGCTGAGAGTTGGGTGCTGGGAGTTGGGTGATGTCTTCCCGACGGCGCCTATTTAACTGTCAAAATAAATCTGGCTGCCTTATATTCTTTGGAATAAACAAACCAATAAACAATGACCTTGTTTTAGGTGCTGCCAACCTAAACTAAATTGGAGATGCTATGTCAATAACATAACTGCTACTCTAGAGTAACAGATTGTACCTGCTACCTACTCTATTCTCTAACAAAACTTAATTGCTGTCTTGTCACTTGTTATTGTCCGGCGTAAATTTACTATTCGACCTTTGGCTGAAATTTTTGCAGACGATGACGTTGTTTTACGTTCTACTGTTGAATGTTGAATACAGGTAAATAAATATACTGTGACTTAAAGACTTTAAGTTAGAACTTTAGGATATTTTTTTATTATTGCATTTCTGTTGCCATAGGTCAGCCGAGGGTCGAATAGTAAATTTGTGCCTATTGTCCTAAAACTCTAAATTGCCGCAGGCATTAGGATCATTTTTGTGCGATTAACTGCTAACGCCTGCTACTGCTAAGAGCTAAAAATTCAAAGTTGCATATTCTAACTTGTGATTGTTTGTTTAGTAGTAATAAGGATTAGAGCTTTGTTTTATGTCTGGAGCCAGAACATAGATAGTATTTCTCAGGGCCGGTTCTTATAATTTTTCAGAGTTAAGCGAACACCCTAATCGGCGCCACCTAGAATTCCCCCCCACCCCACCCCACCCCCATTAACATAACTAAACCCTATTTGTGAAATTTTTCGGGAAGAACTTTTTTATAAGTTTAGGTTAGAAGAGTACTTGCAATAAAAGACTTTTTTCAACTACTGTTTATTATTCACAGTAAATTTAACATTTTTACACTTTTACACATCATATATACACTTTAGAAAAACCTAAAATTAACAATTTATTCCTAAATGTGAAATCAATTTTTTCAGAATAACTTGGATACGATATTAGTTTTTATATATTACAATGAAAATTAGTAAAAACAAGTGTAGGTAGATGACAAGAAAGGAATTTTTAATTATATACATAAACATGTAGAAAACATCGAAAAACAAATTGAAGTATTAGCTTAACAAAAAGAATACAGAATATTCAAAAGTCCTTACCATTTAAAAACTTTAGCAAAACCAAAAATTAACAATTTATTTCTAAATGTAAAATCAATTTTTACAGCATAACTTGGATACGATATTAGTTTTTATATATTACAATGAAAATTAGTAAAAACAAGTGTAGGTAGATGACAAGAAAGGAATTTTTAATTATATACATTAAACATGTAGAAAACATCGAAAACCAAATTGAAGTATTAGCTTAACAAAAAAAAAAAGAATACAGAATGTTCAAAAGTTCTTACCAATTAATAATTAACTTTCCTAGCTTTGATCTTAGCAAATTCTTTAATTGCTGAGTCGGTATCAATCTGGTTCAGAACTTCATTTTCTATTGCCATTAGTGATAAGCCAACTAAGCGCTCCTGCGAGATCGTAGACCTTAAATACGTCTTGATAAGTTTTAACTTTGAGAATGACCGTTCACCACTCGCTATAGAAACTGGCAGAGTTAGAAGAATCCTTAAACTTACAAAAACGTTAGGGAAAGTGCTTACGTAGCCATTGGTTGTAATATAGCTCAAGGCTTCTGCTGGTGAACCTGAGTCGAACATCCGGGAAAAAACTTCAAGCTCTTTGAAGAGATCATTGCCATCAATATCTTGCTCTTCTCCGTCACTAAGTATAGTTTGTAAATTTTGACATTCTGATCTCAACTTTGCACTTTCCCAGTCTTTTAGGGAACCAACTGCATACAAAAACTCAAACCCCTTGCTGTGTTTTTCCATTAGGTCAAATCTTTCTTTCAAAGACGCTATTGCTGTATCTAAAGTAACAAAAAAGAAGTTAACTTTGAACGTCTTCTCGTCCTGTACAGGCTCATCATCACTTTCATAGGAGAATTGTTTTTTTTACTTTTCTTGATCGTACTTTCACTTCTTTTTCAAACTCAGTCATAACTCCAACTTTTTCCGCTGCGCGCTTATCTCGAGCATGAGTCATAAAGCCAACTGGCGCCGTGCTCCGCCGAGCGTCAGCTCACTACAAACTGCAACTGCAAATCAATGCCTTGAGTTGAAGTGCTGTACAACTATGTATAGGCTACGCATTTTTCAAGCGCTGTAAGTACAAACAGAATAAATACCTTTGGTGTGGTGTTTTGATACTTTAACTCTGAGCGAAAAAACAAAATAAGTTGTTCACTTGTCAGTAAAACCAATTGAAAATGGTTCAGTTGTTTTCAATTTTGTCTTCTGAAAGAAAAAAAAACATTGTGTCCCGTTGGCGCCACTTTTTCGTGGCGCCATATGCGGTCGCGTAGTTTGCGTATGGGTTAAACCGGCCCTGGTATTTCTGTTATTGCTATATTGAGTTGTTGAATATTGTATTACAGTTGCCTATAATATAGCCTATGCTTAACGCTATCGTTGTTTAAAGTTTTAAATTTGTCATTCTTATTTCTATTTACATAGTAGGCCTAGTATCCCTTATTTTGATTTTATAATACAAATTTACTAACATTTCAAATAGGTTCAAATAGGCCTATATTGTTAAAATCCTAAGTATTTTAATGTTTATGGTCAAAGTAATAATAACCTATTTTAATTTGCCAATAAAAATTAAACCCAAATATTGATACACTAACAATAATTATTAATCGTAAATAAATTATTTAAATTCTGTTTGCTTAGACTATTGTTTTTTATATTTTTAAAACATATTTGCTTTTATTTTTTTCAAAAAATTTAATTGAACACTTAACATAATATTTTAATAATGGATATGGATGGATATTTATTTCTATGATCAGAACACAGTAACATAACAGGTACTTTTTTTAAGCAGTGTAAGTTAGAACTGCTATCGTGAAATAACGACTATTAACATCTCTAAACTGAATGTTGTTATAGTAGGCTAGTTGGCTTTATTATTTTTTTTTTCATGGTGTGTTAACCTTCGGGCGGGAGCTATGGTGTCATTTTTGTTTGTTTTTTCACTAAAAACGATCTTTCATAGACAAAGACAATTTGCAGTGCAACGAAACACACAGGTATTCTCTAATTACATCATAAGAGACATGGCACTCAGGAGCCATCCTAGTGTTGCGAACAACACTTGTAAATGAGTGTCAAAGTTGACTAGCCGTCCAGCATTCTACTAGGTGTGCATTTTTTTTGGCCCTCAATGTAAAATTGAAGTATAGGCCCTACATTTGTTGTATTTTTGTCAAAATTGTACTGATATTTCATGGCTGTTTATTGTAGTTTCAAATATATCTGTAGCATATTTGTCAATTTTATAATTTACAAGAAGGAGGTAATTTCATTTTTGTATGTAGGTAGGTACTTTATTTTTCAGTCTCTCTCTTTTATTTTTGGCCCTCAATGTAAAATGTAAGTAAACATTTGATGTATTTTATCTCAGTCTTTATTTTTATTTATTGTCCTTACTTGGATGAACTCGGACTAACGCTTCCATAACAGGATGATTCTGAACGTACGGAATCAGATACATTCGGAAATAATCGGAAAATTCCGAGAACTTTAATAATCGGAATCACCATGAATTTAATTCCGGAATCTCCTAATATTAGATCATTGGTATACAGATGCACTTACGAGCTAAAAAAGTTATATTATTCGAAGCCGGCCAAAATGCTGTGTGCGCCCAGATGGCACGCCCGCCCAAAGGTTAAGAATAGTATTATTTGGCTTACCAGTAAATATACTAAGTTAGTAATATTTTGCTTCTTTTTACTATTTGTTTGGCTGCTATAGCCTGTAGCCTTTATGAGTACATATATTGATTTAAAACATTTAACAATATAACTAACCATTGTGATTACATTCTAGAGAATTTTTTTACTCATAATTTTGTCCAAAATATATTCCAATTATTATGATATTCAGGTATGGCGGTAAAATTTACAATACACCTTCTTGTCATATTGTGGCAGAAGTTCCGGTAATTGTAAAAACAAACTGTATGGACTTTGTTGCAAACGGGTAGGGAATTTTTTGCGTTATTATTAAAACATATTTTTTTATTGGACTTGTATAAACATAACATGTTATGATATTCAGGTATGGCGGTAAAAATTTACAATACACCTACTTGCCATACTGCGGCAGAGGTGCCGGTAATTGTAAAAACAAAGTGTAAGGACTTTGTTGCAAACGGGTAGGGAATTTTTTACGTTATTATTAAAACATGTTTTTCTATTGGACTTGTATAAACATAACGTGTTTTCATAAACATGTCTATGACCAAAGACCATTTATTTTAAATTTCAACTTAGATTTTAGGATTTTAAACTTAGGATTTTTAAAATCTCTCACATAGATAGAAATAAGGTATGTCTATATGTTTTAATTGTCAGAATAATTCTGGCTGTACTATTGGCTATCTCAAATTCTTTTGAATGGGTAAACTACCGAAAAGTGATCAAATATGTTGTAAATAACTTCTCAATCATTTTCTACTTAGATATACCTAGCGGAAAGAATTACAATACGCCTCCTTGCAACATTGCTTCACAGGTACAAACATATGAGCAAGAAAATGCTTCAGTCATAATATTTCATTGTTATTACTAACAGCAAACATAGTTTTATAAAATGTATTTGAACTAATTGTAAAAAAACAATACCTTAAAATTAAACTTCACGGCATATTAAATATACTGTAATGTAATAAGAATTAATATTTCACAAAGTGTTTACACAACACTATAAAATGTAACGATTGCCATACACCCAGCTATACCAATGTGATTAGTAGAACAACTTAGTCACTTAATTATACATTTATCGCATAAAAACTTAATGAAATATCATGTATCATGATAGGCCTAACTTGCATGTAAGAAAACAGCAATACAATAAATCATCACGTTCTGGTAAACTTGAATCAATATATAAATATTAATGAAAAATGAAAATGATTTGTAACTTACATAAATTGTGTAACAAGTAAAATATCAATCTAAACACAAACAAAGCCTATAGCATTTTCAGTTTAAACACTTTTAATTAGTTACAGTGTTCTTAGGTTGGCAGCACAGTGACAAAAGGTCGCCATCTTCAAAGTTGTCAGTAGTGAGGAGTATTATAAATGTACGCAGGAATGTCCGATATTACTTTATTGACATTAGACATGAGAAACTTAACATATCTCTAGTAGTAATCCTCAACCTACAGTCTCGAGCAATGAATAAGGCAATTGATAATTTCTGCGCTAAGAAATCTAGTCTCTTACTAGACCAAATAGTTTTGTCGAGGCGTAAGCTGCTTTGCTCTCCTTAGCCGTAGGTGACTTATGAGTTGAGTTATCTTTAATAAAAAAAATGTATAAGACAGGTTTTTAGAGGAAAGATGTAGGATTATACCTATCTCATTTTCTACCTGAAATATATTTTTATGTAATTGTACACATTAAAAAAGTAAAATGCAAACTTTAGTTCAGGAATCATCTGACATAAAATTTTCAGTAAGCAAGGATTTTTAAAATTTTGTAAGTAACAATGTTTCATCAGCGGGAAAGTTGTAGGAAATCACACATACCGGTACTAAAACTGTTGTTTAAATATTTTTTGTCTCCAAAGCACCGTTTTGGTTTTTAGAGTGGGTGATTAATGACATTAAAATTGCGTGCAAAACTAATAGGTCCTGTCACAGACGTTGACGATCATGCTGTTTATTTATTCTTTATTCTTTCATAATCAAGTAGCAAGTCATAATTCATTTAGCAAATATTTACAAACATTTAACCGTTTGTAAATCGGATGCTCAGTGTTGCCAGATCGTGCCGGTGAGCGAGCGATTCTCAACCGTGCCTCGCTTTGCCAGTCCTATATCTGGCAACAGCGCAAAAATTTCACCTGCCTTATTTCATTCTCCCAACAGTAATGGCAGTATAAATTTACAATTGCCTCCCTGTTATCTTTTTAAATAAACAAGAGTAGGCCTAGTGCTACCAACCTAAACATATTGTTGATGTTAAAACACTTTATTTACAACACTGTTAAAAAAAACAGATGTTCAGAAACTAAAAAAAAATCTTTCAATTAAAAGAAGTATCTAAGACGAATCCAAGAAAAAGTTCAATTTGATGACGTTAATGATTGGCCAATTTTCGAGCATAGGCATACATATAGCGATAGTAAATGCATATTTTCATATAAGTTAATTTTATACATCACTTGTGTATAGTTGATACAAGTCAGTATGAATAGGTAGGCCTATACCGTACATCAGGAAAACAAAAGTTGTGGTTAGTGTAGGCTAGGTATAACATATTTCATTTGAATAAAAATGAGTTTTACAAACTTTTTAAATATAAAATTGTTAAATTTCTGTTAACATTGATTGTTGTATGTAATCTTATATATTGTCAGCATTATAACATTGATTTACTGAGCTAGTATAAATATCTGAACTTAATTCGCTTAGAGATATAGCAATTTAAAGATTTTTTTCTCAAATGCATTAGCCTACTTGTATTTTTCAAAGCTTTGTTGTTTAGAATATTTTTTCTATTTTGTGTTGTGGCGTGTTTAATTTGAATGTAGCAAGGCAAGATAGGAAAAAGAAAGAAACAATAAAATATAATTCAAAATATACACCAAATTCAATATGATTATGCAATAAAATAAGTTTGTTCAAATAGGATGACATCACTGCCGCATTTGTGGGATGTGTATTGTAAATTTTACACAGAATAACAGTAGGCCTACATTATATCCACTAGCTTTTTGTCAACATTTTTTGGAGAGTTAAGTCGTGGTAGGCTATCTACCTACATATGTTAAAATATTTTATAATTTAATATATCTATATAGTATATAAATTATATCAATGTATACTTAGGCCTAGCCAAGTTTTAAGTAATATCTTAATAAGAGAATTCTCAAAAATTGATTGAACATAATTATAAAATAAATTTTTTAAATCAAAGTTATTGTTAAGTATCTTAAAATGCTCATATATTTATAAAAGGTTAAATGGTAATAATTTGTACAAGAAAAACTAAATTAATTAAATGCCTAAATAAACATTTTAACCATTTTTGTACTTGTAGCGATATCCATAGGCGTAACCAGGGGGGGGGGTTTTGGGGGTTATAACCCCCCCCATTGAAAAATATTTCGGACTTTGTTTATATTAAAATAGGTACCTAACTTGTTTTCAACGCCTATGCAAATGTTAAGCTACAATAAATTATCAATATATTGCTGACATTATCTTTGGTTGAATTGGGCACTGACACTTTATTTTATATAGATGCAGTGTAGTGTATCAAAGTATAGTGATCTAAAGGCAGCACACGGCGTTTTCTGCCACAGATTATTTGCCGTCGCCGTCATATCAACAGTGGCGCGAAGGAGAGTATTAGAGCATACACATTCGTCGGAAAAATAAACGATCTGTTTATTTGCCGCTGACGGTAGCTGTGCAGCCGCTCGCTGCCATTACAATCGTAGGATTTTCCATCCCTCCGCCGAAACAGTGGCGAATGTGACTAAATACACGCCAATTTTCCTTATTTTAGTATTTTTTTCGTACAATACTATCCTTCAGCCGCGTGTGAAGTTCGACAAACGACGAAACTGACATTCTTAAATGATTGAAAAATGTTTCTTCTAGTTCCTTAAATCGGGAAACACAGTGTAGAATGCTCCAAAATCTTCTCTTCTTTTATTTATTGATTGGACGAACGAAAATAAGTATTTTTGCTTCCTTTTCAATCGGCAATGGAATAACAATAAAGCGAGAGTTGTTCTCTGTTCATATCAATAAAACATTAAAAGAAATAATACATTACATAACACACTTTGTGATTAATGAACTAGACACTTAAGTTTAATGAATCCCAATGAGGATTTTTATGAGCGGGGCGGTAACTAATCCACAGTAGTTAAAAAAAAACGCCGTGTGTTCCAAGCATATGAGGTTAGAGGCATCGCACGGAAATATTTGGCGGGGGATGAGTCATGGTTGCTATTCTAAATTATTCTAAAATAGGCCTGAATCATAATTAGAAGTGGAAAGTTATACATACCTATATCGTTTTAAAGTACTTTTGGGAAGCCTAAAACGTGTTATTTTGCATCTTAATTTAACCCTAGAACCGGCAATGTTAACGAAAATGGATTTTTTGGCGTTTGCAAGCATTTTTTTTAATTCGCCAAAAATAGTAAATGAACCATAATCCAAAAGTGTTCCACAGTTTTTTTGTAGAGAAAGGTTAAAAGAATTTATATATGCTAGTAAAAAAATGATAGATGTAAAATTTACAAAGTTATTAGCTCAAGAAGCAAACAATGTTCAGTTATGAAAGGTAAAAGTCAACTTTTATCTACTTAAAAAGTAGTAAACGTTTTTTTATAATTTTTTCCATAAATGTAAAAAAGTTTTGTAATTTAGTTCTAAATAGAACTGTATAAAAATATTTATCAATTTCATATTTCTTATTTTGAAAACAACTGTTTTTATGTTCCTACTACAAGACTGCTATCAAAACTTGAAAACTATGCCAAGTTTGAAACGTAATTGAGGAATATAATATACTTTGCCCAAAAATAAAGTATTATTATAACAAAGTGTAGAGAATAAATCAAAGAATTGAACTGTATACTTGTAAATTATATTTTCATAAAAGTGTTTGACTTAGAATTATTTGAATAACAAAAGCGAGGACAAATATAGAAACATCCCACTCTTGCTTGGTATACAACGGTCGGATATGAAGCTGCATTGGGAATAACCATTAATTTGAAATTACAGCCTTGGTTAGAGAACGTCAATCTCATTCCCACGCTCATAGATAAGAAACCTTTCGAGCAAAACATATTTGGTTCACAGGAAATATTAGCTTGAAGCATTCTCTACACTTACATATCGAAATATGTTTAAAAATATACTTCTATCACACAGACAACTCGTGTAATTAGTAAGGCTGTTTATTGGTTGAAAAACTGACCAATTTCAAGGGTCTACAAAACGCCCCACAACTTTAGAACTTTTTGTCAGAGTTTTGATTTGATGGCAGTTTTTGATAGGGGAAAGTGTAATGCATCCATCAGTATATAGATATAACTCAGAAAAAATACTGGCCGGGCTGTAGGGGGGGGGGGCATAGAACTGGAAATTAACGGTCATTTCGGCGTATTTCATTCGCGTGACATTTGCTTTTAGAAAACTCAAAACTGAAACGATGGTTACGTATGTAAATATACGTTTTAGAAAGAAATTGTAAATATAAAAATTAAAGTTTGAAACATTACCTTTCCAATGGTGTTTGTCTTTTTGAGATTTGAAGATTTTACGTTGGTCAAATATTCGATACAATCACTCGTTACAAATGTTTTGTCGTAGCCGGGAGTGATCGCACGAAACGTGCGATTTGCGGGTTATAGGATGAAATCCCCCCCCCGGTTGTTGTAACCCCCCCCATACGTTCGTCCTGGTTACGCCTATGGCGATATCTGATTGCTATTAATAGAATATTATTAATTAGTATATTAAGTAGTAATATTAATCTACACAAGTGTAACTGTGAAAAAAGTTTTTGTAATCGTTCTGATGATGCCTGAAGATGAAAAGGTGAAACAGCTGTAAACGAGAGATAAAACTTATATAAAAGGATTGCTAAGGCAAGTACTAATTAATAATATTAAACATTTTAAGTTTTTACTTCTTGATCCCCATTAAGAGAGCAATGGTCTTAAGACTGTCTTTCCGGTTGGACCATAGAACTATATTAATACACCTGGAACGCGCGGGCCGTTTTCAAGAAAACGGTCTTTACCCTTACTCATTGGTAGTAACTTACGGCCGCTAAGTGGATTTCAGCATTGTGCGCTCTGTCGTTTACACGCTTTTGCGCCTCACCAGATTTATGTAATTAGAATAAAATGTATATAGGCTATTATTTATCTGCATAAACTACAGAATCTAGCAGTATAAACTTCTTGTAGTTTGGTAATTTATTTGATTTGTAGTAGGTAATGAAAAATATTTAGTGTTTTAAAAGTGCAACACAAAAAAGTCACTAAGCATAAACTTTGTTTGTTTTTTTTTGGGTTAAATAGAAACTTCTAGCGGAAAGTTGTAGATAATTAGTTGATCCACAATTTTTATCCCCAATTTTTGTTCTTTAGAGATGGTAACAACATTTCCCGCGCTATACCAATTCGCATTGCATTTCTCGGTTCAGTCTTCACAACTTCAGTGAACTGACGCGACGCTTTTTTATAACACACTTTGATTGCATTAAAAAGCTGAACTATGAGTTATTAGTATTTTACAGGCAGGAAGTGGTCTATAGTAGCTTTTCTTGCTTAAATTTTGGAAATAGTTATTCGTTTCATTTCCGCTGTTTTAATTAATAAACTGAATCACAAGTAGAACCAACATATAGCATGTAAAATGACACAGGGAAGAGGTTAATATTCAAAATGAATTTAAAACCCAATTTTAAATGATACTTTATTATAGTATAAGATTAAACACATGTTATGAAACAAAATTAACTTATTTAATTTCTGCCTTAGGCTCATTGATGCTTTATTTTTATCCATGGATTAAATCCGGGCTAAATCATAGCCCATTAAAAAAAAAAAATAGCAAATCTTATTTACTGGTTGTAACTCATGTCGATCATCACCAGGGGAGGTGATCTGATGCGAACAACAAATGTTGCCACCAAAGTAATTTACAAGATGAGGAATATCGCAAACTTTACTTTCACTGGAGTGTTTCAGTGTTTTGTGACAAAAACAACTTTAAAAACATCATCAGATGCTTTGTATAGCTTACCACTATTAACTTGGTTTAAAAAGTCCTTAACACCAGTGGTTTGTTCAGTTAGTACTGTACAGCACTTATAAATAAATACGTAGTCGTCAACCACCTTCTAGAGTTTGATATATAGGCTACTGAGAAATAAGTAAGAAAATATTCCGGAACTTCCTAGCATGGGAAAAGATATGGAATAAAGGTTGTTTCCGGACAGCGACGGCGGCTGTGGCGATATCGAAAGCACGCGTTCAACCTTTATATGTGAGAAAACAAAAGATCGTATAAATAGAGGTTTTAATGAAAGTTTTTAATTAACTCATTTCCAAATTTTTCTTGCTTGAAGTTTGTTTCTACCCCAAAAATAAAAAAAGTTTATGCTTAGTAACTTTTTCATGTTCTGATTTTTCTGGCTGATTATATTTTGTATTTTTATAAATTTGTTAACTGACTGATCTGTATGTTGTTTACTCCGTTGGAATCCTCAATTCTTCTAGTTAAGAAATTTGTAAGTTTAATTACAATCGGATGATCCCTGTGTGATTTAGGAGCGTGTTAATGAATTCAAATATTTTGTGGCAGAAATCGCACAGTTGATGAAGTTGACCTCCAAGCGGAAGGGGAAGGACTGTTTTTTGCTTCTAAAACTCCACTACGCTTACATTCCAGGTGTATTAATACAGTTCTATGGGTTGGACACTATCCTTTGACAACTGTTCATACAAACAAAAACAAATACTTTACTTATTTAAATTTACCCAAGTAACACAAACTTTTCTTAGAAAAGAATAATAATATTTGCAAATATAAGTCAATCAAAATATTATACATATATATTTTAAATTCAAACCCATACAACACAAAAAAGCTAAGACTTAGCAAGGCTAAATATAAATCTGCAATATAATAATTAAATTTTACCTGCACAGCAAGGTCTGCCTGAGATATCCTACAAACCGCATTCAATCCTCACCATTTAAATTATCCCCTCAAATACTTATCCCTTGTTAACTCTGACAAATTAAACCAACTTATTCTTATTTCTCTCAATATTGGACACCTAGCCACGAAGTGAAAAACGTTTTTAATTTTGTCTAGATTGCACAGCAAGCAATTATAATTTTTATTTGTTATCCAGAGTTTCTAATTCAAGTAAAGCAATTCCCCTCAACATTTAAAAACCAATCGAGTTACATTTATATTACTATTATCTGTATAATATGTCCTATCTTTTAATTTAAAACAAATATTTCTGTAAGTTGAGTTGTGAATGGAAGCCTGCGCTGATCGAATTCACCTTTGCCCCATATCAAGTCTTATCACAATAATTTTATCAATTTGAACAGCTGATTCCCCCACTCTCCCTCCAAACCATGTCCAACATTTAACGCCAGGTTCTCGGCTAACAATTTTGCAATTCCCTAAACCAACACAAGTTTTGGAGACTTATTAAAGACCTTTAACTTGTAGGCTACATTATGTGTAATCTCAATGTGAACTAATACATTTTTATTTTGCCTGTTTCTATATATATATATAACATATAGCTAAGGGTATTTGGTGGTAAACATAGAATTCGTCTGATGAAAAGACATAGCAACTGTTCAACTGCCTCTTATTTGTGGTATCCCTAAGTAATAAACCCCATACTAGCACAAAATAGGGGTTTATTTACCTCGAACAAGTGCACCTTCAAAGGCCTCTGAGGTAAATATAAATTTTTAGTCAAAGTTTCTTGATTTTATGGGCAAGGCTTTTGGTTAAATTGGAAAAACTCGTTTTCATTGAGAAATTTTCTGAACATTTTTTTGTAAGAAAAGAAACAGCTCTATATGTGAACACTTAAAAAAAGTTTTGTAATTGTGCTCTTTTAGAATGTGATGCAAACATAATTGCGGTATTAGTATGAAGCATTGTTTCAGCAAAGTTTTGTTTATATTTTAGAAAGTGACTTAAAAGCTTAATTTGGTTGCAGGTTTCAATCATGGAAATTGATCCAGAAGAGTTGATAATAAAACAAGAAATAAAAGAAGAGGAAGAAGTGAGCTTTCAACTAATTGAAGACCAAAGTTGTTCTCCTGAATTTGTTAAGGAAGAAAGTTTGTGTAGTGAAATTAAAGAAGAAGAAAGTTTTTTTAGTGAAATTAAAGAAGAAGACAGTTTTTGTAGTGAAATTAAAGAAGAAGAAAGTTTTCTTGATATGATAGATAACAAAACTTGTTTTGTACCAGATGAGATTAAAGAAGAAAAGAAAAGTAAACAAGACGTCATAGATGATTCCGAGATGAATGAGAACCTGGATTTTAAAGAAGAAGAGATCAATTGTGAATGGTATGTTTATTATTTTTAAAGTAAGATTAGGTTGCTAAGCTAAAATTTAAAGAATTTATGTTTACAAACATCTTTTCTTATAAGATTAGTGGACTCGGTATAGCTCAGTTGGTATGGTGGCCTTGTATTTCAAGTAAGTATGTCTGATTCAGAAAGTCAAGGTCCTTAATTAACCTTTTATCATATTTTATGGATAGGCTATTAATTCAAACAAAATCTTTTACAAAAACATGTGTTTGTTTAAGAACCATATTCATTTTGGGAATCATAGTTTGTACTACAACTATTCGTGTTGCATATAATTAACCCCGATAAGTAGTTAAAAAATTTATAATTTAACAAATTTGATGATTTTAAAATTAATAAATCATGGCCACGCATAGTTGGTGATATATCTGTGACGTACAGCAGGGGTCTCCAAACTACGGCTTGCGAAAGGATTTGGTCCGGGGCCCGCAGACGCCAATAAAAATCGTTTTGTTTTAGATATTTAGAACGGAAAGATCGGCCGCGCGAACTAGCAACTTACAACGTCCATACGCTGTCACCCCTCCGCCAGCGTTATGGACTCGTCCAAAGCATACCTTCCACTCCTTCCCCCACCACACGGCGACGGCGTTAGTCACTGCTCCTCACTCTACCACAGCGCAGTGTGTTGTCCGGACTTTGTTTACCTTTCATAACAGGGCGACGCTACAGCGATTATTGTATTGGTGAACCACGCGCCTCGTGTGAATAAACATTGTTCTGTTCATAATTATGTTCCTATCAAAGAAAAGGAAAGTTGACAGTGAGTGCGGTGTTTTTAGCGAAAAGTGGCGTAATGACTATTTTGTGATTGAGCATAGCAATGCTGCTTTGTGTTTAATTTGCAATGAGAAAATAGCAGTTTTTAAAGAATACAATATCAGAAGGCATTATCAAACCAAACATTTGACAAGTAAGTATGCTGAGTTAAAAGGTCAGGTTCGTTCTGATAAAATATTGTTTAGTGATTTTCAGATAACCGAAGAATTAGCAGATGTTTATTCAATGGGAAGTAATGTTACTGGAGCAAATATTTTTTCCAAAGTAAGTGGTACCCAAACTAAAACTAAAACTACCCTTAAAAAAAATAAAAGGTGTGACTACAGATCGAGGAAAAAATATGTGTGGCAATAAAACATGGTTAGTAGGACACGTGTGCAATGCTGTTAAAAGTGCAGAAAGGGAAAAACTAATGGTGTTACACGTTACACTGCATTGTTCACCAACAAGCACTGTGTGGGAAAACCCTTGACATGTCAGAAATAGTGGAAGAAGTGTTAAAAACTGTAAATTACATCAGACCACATTCACTTAAACACAGACAGTTTAAGAACTTTTTGTCAGAAATAGAAAGCCCGTACCCAGACATCCCATATCATTGTGAGGTGTGTTGGCTAAGCAGAGGAAAGGTGCTTATGAGGTTTTTTGAGCTACGCCAAGAAATTGACATTTTTATGATTGAACAGGGCAAGCCAGTAGAAGAGCTTTCGAGTGATCAGTGCCTATGGAAACTTGCATCTCTTGTTAATATTACCACACATCTTAATATTTTGAATTTGAAACTTCAAGGCAAGAGTTCGTTTGTGAACAATTTGTTTCATCACGTGAAATCTTTCAGATTGAAACTAGTACTTTTTGAAAAACAAGTAGGAAAAACAGTTTTGGACCATTTTGAAACTTGCAAAAACTTTGCTAGTGAAACAAGTGTGCCGTTTCCATCTCAATAATATGCAGCACAAGCTATTTCAAAACTACGTGAGGAGTTTGAAACTCGCTTTTCAGACTTTGATGAAGCAACTACATCAGAAAAGATCAACCTATTCCAAAATCCATTTAAATAGAAAGTTGAAGATGCTCCTACAAAACTTCAGCTCGAGTTGATTGATCTTATGTCAAATTAAAATTTAAAAGAATACTTCTCCGAGTGTTACAAAAATGAAGATCTTCGTTCTTTTTACAGGTATGTAACTAAGTTGTAATAATTCTTCTTTTTTTTAATACCTACATTTAATTTAGGTTTTTATTCCAGGTCGTTAAGTGATGAGTTCAAAGCAATGAAGAGTTTTGCGAGAGAAATGATAACTTTATTTGGTTCCACATATATTTGTTCGCAAACCTTTTCGAAGATGACACATGTGAAATCAAAATACAGGTCAATGTTGTCGGATGAGCACCTAAAAGCTTTGCTCACTATTGGAACTACAAATTTCAATACAAAATGGACCGACATTGTGAATAAAAAACAGGTGCACACATCTCACTAAAAATAAAGACAGTTTTTTCTTTTTTTTAATGTTTGTGTTACATATTTTGAGTTTAAATAAATAAAGTATGATTCTCCTGAGTGTTTCGTCTTTTAACCTTTGTATTTAAAATGTTTATTTTACTTTTTATTTGACTTTAACCAATAAAAATTAATTATGTTGGTATAAAGAAGAGGTAAAAAACATATATAAGTTAGACTCAGAGACACTAAAACTTATGTTTAAAAATGTATTTATTTGTAAAAATAGACTGGAAATGCTTAAAAACACTGTTTCCAAATGTCAAATTTTCTAAGTTTTCTACCCTGGGGGACAAGTCACCCAGACCCTGTTGGCCCGCCATACCACCTCGAAATTTCAATACGGCCCTTGGGTAAAATAGTTTGGAGACCCCTGTTGTACAGTATACATGAGAAAGGTTGTAGTAGTTCCATCCAATTATATGCCAATGTGCTAAAGTCAAAACAAAACATATAACATGTAAAAAAAAATGTTTAAACATAAAAGATTGTTTTCAAAATAACCAACCCTCATTGTGGGTTGCCCTATTGTCTCTGTATACAAATAAATCGTCCGGACGTATTCTTAGTATAGTTATTACCAAATTTGCTGCTATAAGAACTAAATTTAAAGTGTTATTGTTACCATCGATAGCATATACAGTTCCTCCAATTCAATCCATTTTTGTTTTTTTACAAATAAATATGCTTCCACTTGCACTTACTGCAGCCAATTTAAATGACTGCCTTGGCCTCTTACCGGTGTATTTGTATAGCCTGTTCAGCCGCACTCATCTATGATCACTTAACTTCTATGTCATCTGTCACCGGTCTGTTGATAAAAAATTTACCGATCAACGCGGATGTAGGTCTATTCAACCAATGAGGGGCAGACTTCATTTGGTTTCAATTAAATCAAGATTTTGTTATTTATAGACTATTACACTATCAAATTTATTCGTCAAATATTTGGTCAAACTTTTATCAAAGCTTTGATGAAATCTTTGTTGAAGAAAACATATTACACCTGTCCAATTTCTTTGATGAGCTGGGTTATTAACAAGATATATTTTTGGGTTATGTTCTGTTTATTCTTTTGTTATCATAATTTATTAACTATTATTAAAGAATTAGCCTACATTTAAAAGATACATTCATATTATATCAAGTTTTAAAATTTTAAAATAAATCTTTAAAACCCTTGTAAATATACTTTTAAAATAAAGTAAACATAGTCAAAATTCTCTTTTTCATAATGTAAAATTAAAGTTTTCATAGCTTCAACTCTCCATGTCAATTTTTCCATTGTATTATAAATATAAAAGAAAAGGTAAAATATAAAAGGAACACAAGGAATATAACATAGAACCTGAAAAAAAAACATATATTTTGAGAGGTTAGGAGTTTACCTAAAAATGCACACTATATTAATATTATAGAATTTTATTCTTATTCTTTTTTGAAAATCTTTGTCAAAGTTTACAGCACGTCATAGATTCATCAAAATTTGATGAACAAATTATTTCGTCAAAGAATCGTCAAATTTATTTGGTGGAAAATCTTTGATCAAAGAAATTTGATGTTTATTTGATAGTGTAATATGTACTTTAGAAACTGGTGAAAATTGGGTTGCAAGATTTTTTAGATAGTTGCTAGTATAAAAGCTCAATAAAAACAATACATTCATAGTTTTAGTAACACAAGTCGTCATTTCATGCTCCTAAATGAACCTAAAAATTTACATTATGTTTTTGAAGACAACTAGAGTTAGATAAATAATTGCCTAATTGTTATTAAATATCAACAGAACATTGAAACACCCACGATTTAATTGTGCTGATTTTAAGGTTAAAGGTTGGGGCACACAGAACACATGGTGTTTTTAATTTTACACCTAAAGCAGCCCAATTTGCAATTATAATTATTTAAGTGTGGAAATAAATTTTAAAGCAGGTAGTTGACGTTTTGGAAAGTACTCAATTTTTTCCATTTTAGGGTATACAAATATTAAGTTGGACCCAGGCCTAATACATGTTATATAAATTAATTGAAACAAGCTATTGACTCTGTAAGTTTAGTCTCTAATGACGAGCCCCAAAGTTGGCTGCGCCATTTTCTAAGTTGCTCTGCTTACAAAAAAAATAAATAAAAAATATATAAATTTGATTTAATTTGATGCAGTTGATTTGCAAGACTCTATTGATTTTTCTATCTCGGGTTTGTGAATTCAATTACCTGAATGAAAAATGATGAAGAGGATCAGATTAGGCCAA
>JAGFPH010007910.1:0-52847 GCA_018207615.1 Philaenus spumarius | reverse complement strand
AAAGATTTTGTTATGTCTTAAAGTTAGCTTGTGTTCTTACCTAGGGACCCGTAATTCCTCTCAGATGGTGGTGGAGCCTGGGGGTATATTACCCTAGGGGTGCTGAAATAAAAAACAAAACTTTTATAATTGCTGCGTTTGAACTTCAAATGTAATTTGGTGTAAGCTCGGAACGAACAAAAGTACTGAAAACGTAGGGTGACTTTTTACTTAGATTCAACAGTAAAACTGTAATTAGTTAAAATTACTACAGAATGGAACAACCTTTGCTGTACAAAAAAAAAATAATATTTATATAAAATAAAATTAGCTTTACCGTTACCGATTTTAAGTTTTTCTTCCGATTTAAATATTCCTTTCGTGCATATAGAAAATTTCACTCTTATTTTATTTACAAGCCCCATAATAATTTATAAATTTCAAGTGAACCGATTTGTAATTTCATATTAAAAAGCAAATAAGTCGAACGCGCAGCTAAACCGCTGACGTTAGTTGGGCGAATTTACAAAATTTAATTTACTCGTTTTAGGCTGCAACTATTTGGGAAATCGGTCTACTCCCGAAGACGTTAAATATCCGCCTGCGTGAACGAAATATACAACTATAATTTGTTCGCAACTCTGCCTTCGACCCGGGCTAACGCGCTGCTTCGTTGCGAACAAACTCGTTTTGCAAGCTGGCACTTCGACCTTGCGGCCTACGATTTTGGGCCGCTTCCACTTGTCCGCGGCTGACAAATTCACTTCCATTTGGGAGAAAAAAAAAAAAAATTATTTTGATAAAAATCGAAGTTGTTACATCCATTCCATGTTAATGACAATGTTATTGTAAAAATGAACAATAAATGGATCGTAGCTGTTGTATACAACGCCTCAGTCATATATCATAAGCTTACCACATTGAAAACAAATTTAAAGAAATATAAAATATATTATCAAAGATTATTATAAAATGTTTAGTAACAACCCTAACATAAAAAACACATATTTTGATGATGTAATAGATTTAAGGAAACTGTTAATTCAAATTTAGATTGTTATCCTGTTCAACTAACTGGTGATAAACAAAAGAAGGTAGTGATCAATTGACTGCCAGACATGGCAGAATAGTAAAACAGCCAGATAGGCTTGAATATTGTTAATTTTGTTTATAGACGGAAAAACTATGTTATTGTATGTAAATATATTTGAATTAAAATTAGTTTAAATTGGTCAGTGATTCTTTTTAGTTTTTAAATGAAACATGTTTTTACATATGTTATATATTAAGAGAATTTTATGTTTTTAAATTATGTCGCAATGGGGAGTATAATATATATTAAGTTATGTAAATACATAAGAGCTACAAGTCTTACTGTCAATGTCCTACAGGCTAGAGACTGCAATAATATTGTAACTGATTAATTAAACAGTTCATAGTAGATACTCAAGTAATGAAGAACTGATTCATTTTACCTAACTTAAATAGTTTGTTGTTAGCTGGAATAATACTTACGCTCCTCCTGGCCAAAAGGCCGAAGCCGAGCACTGGTCTAGAGAGTTGCCCTCCTGTAAAGAAAATAAACAAGAATTATTAAATGTTTGTTAAAAGCTTACATAATGTATTTGTTACTAAGCATGACCCAGCGAACACATAATACCAATAGAAGGGGTACCCTGGCGCCACAATTACTCAATCAGTAAATCGAAATCATTCAATAATATCTCTATTAAATAAAATATTCCTTTCGTTCACGCAAAAACACTACTGCGCATGCGTCAGGATCTAGGTATACAATATTCTGTTTGCATTTGCTTCGCCGCGGGTGTAGGTGGACGAAACGAGTAGGACATAAAACCCTCGAGTGTATGTAATAACTGTTAACAGAGTTGTTATCAAACTCTTAATTGCAAAACGGGATCAAAATTTAATTTTGTCATGTTTATCGTCAACAGTATTTATATTATTGTCAGTTATCTCACCTTCTTAAAGTTTACGATTTTCATTGTGTATCTTTTTTTTTTAATTTAAGTAAATCTTCAAACTCTTTGATCATGAAATTGCTCAAACTTTGTGGAAGTAGGATACTGTTTTAAAACAAGTCAGATGTCACCATTTTCCTCGTACTTACAGCCTTTCGTGTAGTTTCATATTTTGTTTGTCTTCCACATTTAATTCTGTACTCGTTACGGACGCCTTGCTGTTATCTTTAAATGATCAAGCAAGTTGATAATGCTTATTTCTGTTTTCCAAGTAAAATAGTTGATTTTGTAGCGCTATTCTTCTACAACGATGAAGGTTGAATCTGGTGGAATATCTCTTCTAGAAACACTGGATTTTAATCTCCCAACAAAGTAATAAAAATGTATATACAAAAAAATGCCAGCTTGGTGATCTGGTGGGTATTTTCAAACCCAAGGACCACCATTGAGGTTACTTCCAGTCTGGTAGATGTACATACTTAGATTAGGTTGGCACACTAAAACGGAATGTAATCGCATACTTTTATATAGGTGCGAGCTTCATGAATTTCAGTTGATCTAAATGTAATATCATATTTTTATTCTGAACCAGAAATTACATACTATTTTAAGAGTAACGGCTTAAGAAAACTAAAAATCATTCAACTACTTCCCCGCACTTACATTTATAAACTGTGTGGTTACAAATTATGCTTATTAACTCAGCTGTTTAAGATTACATTTTGATTTATACATGCTATGTCTGTGTGAGTACACTAAAAATAAAAGTAAAAATAAATCAACAATATTTAACACTGTCTGATGTCAAAATGTATTAAAAATAATTAATGGTAACCTGTATATTAAATATGTAATACTACTATGCATGTTGCACATCTATACTATACTAGCAGGTACCCGTGGCTTCACACACGGTCCAAAAATTAGCCGCATAGTAATAAATGCTTATTGTTTTAGGGGTTGTTATTACATTATCACCCCTTACCTGCACGCTATAAAATACAAATATGACTTACATAGTATATATGTATTTTAATAAATAAATGTAACAATTTCCATCTCTCTAGCTTTGTTGGAAGTATAATAATTAATTTGTATTGTTTTAGGTGATGTTACATTTTCACCCTTTAGCAGTACAGTAAAAATTCAAATATGGTTTATTTTTTATATATATCTTATAAGAAATAAATGTAAACATTTCCAGTTCTCTAGTTTTAATGGAAGTATATTAATAAATATTTATTGTTTTAGGGGTTGTTTCAACCCTTAAATCTAAATGAATTCTAGCCTATGTCTCATTCCAGGTCATGATCTATATGTGTGCCAAATTTCATTCAAATCAATCCAGTAGTTTTTACGTGATTGAGTAACACACACACAGACAGACAACATTATATTTTTATACCGGGTGAGTTTTAAATGTCCCCCCCCACCCTAATTTTTTCCGCATTTCGTAAGATATCGACTCCCAACCACCGCCGAACATTATTGATTAGTTTATACTTTCTTTTGATGAGGTTCAGATTTTTTGCCGCCATCTTAAAATTCTTTAATTGTTTTTAAATAAATAATTATACTACAAAATAATTATAAAAAGACATTGTAAGCTTATTTATGTCACTTTTAAACTAAAAAAAAAACAAACAAAACACTTTTAAACTTTAAAATTATAATACATTAACAGTTTAGTAAATCAAAGCTGTAACATTAGAAGCTGTATTACAAATTGTAGAATACTGATTAATGATTTTAAAGATAAAAAACAACTCTTTGAGGCTTCATACAGTAATTACTTTAACAAAATCGCCCGCAGTCCTGCTGTTGTGTGAGAATGCTGTATGGTTAAAATTACAGAAAGGTGTTGTTAAAGGGTTACCTGGCATAAACAGCTGATTAGGCTAGCAGCTGATAGCATTGTTGTAAATCATGTCTATTTAAAACCGCTGAAAATTCTAGTTGTCATGTTACTCATGTTAGAATGTGTGGTACATTCTAGTTTTTAAAAGCACAGTTTTGTTTGATCGTGGATATTATATCTTTCTGTGAACATAATATTTAAATCGTAAGTTTGATAAAAAGGTGGGGCTAAGGTATTATTTTTACTTTGAGTATAATAGTTCAAAAAATCTTCATAGGCTAGTTAATATGGCTCGCAATCTGCAAGAAAAGGTACAGATAATCATACTTTATTGTGCTTCAGAAGAAAACGTTCATGACACTGAAAGACGTTTCATCAATTTACATCCCGACACGCCAATTTGCAAGAAATACGTCAGAGAAAATTAGTCTGTAAATTTAGAAAAACCGGAAGTGTTGCAAGTGTTAAAAATCCTGGTAGGCCTAAACAGGATTTTTGAAATGAAATTAAAAATCTGATTGCGGCAGCGTGTAAAGCGTAAAAATTAGTTCAAAATCATGTGTCACAACACCACATTTACATTAAAAACAAGCATCTCAATCCAATATGGCGTACCAAAGATGGCAGTAAAAATGTATAACTTAATAAAAATCTATAAGCTACTACCAAACTGTGATATCTGATGATGAAGGGTCGATATTTAAAAAAAAAATAATAAAACAAGAGATTTTTGAAAATTTTCAATTTTTTTGCAAAATTTGTAATATCTCGAGAACGAAAACAGATCATTAAATACCAATTGGCGCTTCGTGTTCTACGTAAAAAAATAGTTTGAAATGATGGGTCACAACCTTACCTTTACATTTAAAATATAAAAGTTCATTCCAATATGGCGGATCCAAGATGGCGGCCAATGTGAACCTCATTAATAGAAAGTATAAACTAATCAATAATGTTCGGCGGTGGTTGGGATCAATCATTATCCAATCAGTTGCTCGTACTTTTACGAATCTGATCAAATTTAGTTCAAACCCGCAATACAGTACTACTTGGTATAATTTAATAAATTACATTTTTCAGATATGAGAAACCTATAGAAACAGTGAACGACTTGTCTTCAAGTGGATTGTTGTGGGGCGCTACTCACGATGCGTGGATATTTTCCTTGAGAGAAGCCAAAGAACCTTACCTGAAGACATTAGTCAAACGATTTCGAGCTCTGACAAAAGAACAACTTTTCGCCAACTCGATGAAAGGAGGCTTTGCATTTTCCGTGGAACGACTTCCCTCAGGTGATTTAGAAATAGATGAGTACTAGCTGTAGTACCCGATTTTGCATGTGTTAAAAATAAGTTAAATTTAATATTAAATCAAAAATATGAAAAGCAAATATCAAATAAATAGACAAAGGCGGTCGATATCTTAAGAAATGCGGAAAAAATTAGGGGGGCATTTAAAACTCAACCGGTAAAATATTATAGATTATCATAATCATTCCGTGTTTGGTGTAATTTTTCTTGGAATTGCCCTAAGTTTAAAAATATACTCATGTCAGTAATTCAATTGTATATTTTAAAGAAGTAGCAATTACACACTGAGAGCCCCAGTGTATGAGTCATGTACCTGCCGGGTGGGACGGACGCAGGCACCTGCATTGGTTTGCTTGTGTGTGTAAGGGTCTCATAATCACTTAGGTGCCATGCGGAAACGAAAGGACTATAAGCAATGAATACTTAACACGTATAAGAAGCGAAACCGTAGTGCTTTTGAGGGCGACGTTTATGACTCACCGAGAAAGCCTACTTCACCGAGAAGCCAACAGGTTTCCCTAGTGTCAACGCGGTAGACTGTACTTTTTTCCACTCTAGGACTTTACATTTCTCCCCAACTTGGACTTTGGAACGTTGACCCACCACAACATACCCCGTCACTTTCACTGGTGTACAACAAGTTGTGAATATTGAAAGCCAGTTTTCTCTTATTGTAATCCTTAATGTGCAGCTGTTTAAATTAATATGGACAATTTCAAGAAATAAATATTGCTGCCTACCGCAATATTGGATCTTTGAACAATTAGAGCTTTGTTAAATGCAATGCGGAGCAGTCGGAATTACTTTATTTTCTGACTTAAATTATACCCGTCGGCCTATTTAGGTCTTATGGGGTAAAATCCAACAGACTCTTGACACTACGATATTTGTCTACTGGAGTTGGGTCGTTTGGGGATCAAAGAGCAAGTTGTTTGTGTGTTTTGGCGAGAGAGACAGATATATTCGCCGTTCGGCAGCCTGCAAAAAGACTGGTGGCACTCGGACTGAATTCTCAGTAAACTACCAACTAGTGTTCCCTTTTAGTGCATAAGGTTTCGCTTCTTATGTTAAGTATTCATTGCTATAAGTAAAACTTCTTTACAAAATACATTCCTCTCAAACACTTACCGTTCGAACCAGTCCAAGCTTGGTCCCAGCATCACATCTCCCATCCAACGGGGGACAGTTTTCCTTGCAACCACCCTGGCATCATCGTAAGCTGCGAAGTTGATGTTGCAGAATGGTGTTGGTTTCGCGATGGCAGGGATGGTGAAAAACAAGAGTGAGCTAGCTGTGGAAAAATACAAAATCATAAGAATTGATTTTAATAATTTTTGTTTTTGAAAAATGTGTTTTTGATGTTTAAATTTATTGATAACGATCTCTGTTGCATTTTATATTATACGCTCTTATTTTCATGATAGAACAATTTCAATATTTTTGTACACTTGACAAATAGTTTAGTCGTTGAAGCACGACTTTATACCAATGTATTTGCAATAATTTTCAGGGTGGTTGTTTACTATACTGCAGATTAATTTTATTTAAATATAAATTTTCTGTATTAACCTATAGTCCAAAGCTGCTGCTTCGCATGAAATTTAACGTCTTGTAATAACATTAGCCTAAGTTAAATAGTAACAAATAGAAAATGTCATAACAAATTAGTTTATATGAATGTCCACCGTATGGCATCTATTTTACACTAGCTGGAAAAAAACAATAAAGTTGACATTAGGTGGCGTGACAATAAATAGCCGTAATGGTTAGAATTAATTTTTATTTTAAAAAATGTCGTGACATTTATCGACACAGCACCAAAAGTCATGACTTTATATCACATAAAAACGAATCTTAAGATATTGTTTAAATTTTACCTGGTACAGTGCTTCGATCTTGGGCAAAACGCACTTTCTCTTCCTCGCTGAAACAATAAAAACAGATTAGGAAAAGTGATAAGAGTGCAGTTGTGTCGGCCCTCCTAAAAAATTAAGTTTAAAAAAAACCGTTGTAACTAAAAATTACAATAATTCGACCACACAGCTGAACCGCTGACATGAGTTGAGCGAATTTCCAAAATTAAGTTTAGGCCTACATGTTTTAGGGTTTCAAACAACTATTTTGTAAATTTATCTACTCATGAAGGAGCTGAATAGCTGCCTGTGTGTATGCAGTATATGAGTTGAATTTGTTTTCACCTAAGCCTGCAGCTTTAACTCACGCACTCCTTCGTTCCACTCGCAGCGGAAAAACTAGCAGATTTTGAACTCCGATCCTTGCGGCCTCGGATTACGGACTGCTTCAATCCACTCGCGGAGTACAAACTCGGCCGTCGGCCTCAGTTCAGAAGGTGAATAGGTAAAATAACCCACGTGTACCTGGTACTTTTATGGTATTTTAGTTTTGATCGTTTTTGTGGAACCAAACGAGCTATGCAGTTGTGTAAAAATACAAAATTTGCAGAATAATATCCTACATGTATTTTTTGTTAAATAAAACTCTAAAAATAATTCATTCTCGTACGAAAAATCTCAAAAACGTTACTTCCAGTTGTTGGTTTTTTTTTCGAGCGACGTAGACAGCCAACGTGTGTACCAAATTTGGAGCAAAACGGACTTAAAATGCGACCGCTATAGTGCGAACACATATATACATACATATAATATATATATTTTTTAATGAAACCGCATGTTCTGGGGACCATGATTGGAACACATTTATTACTCCCGACCTTAGGTCTTACCATGAGGGTCACTGAAATAGCTCATTTTTCTTATGGAAATTCGTTAATAAAAAACCCAGATTAGCGTTTAATGTTTGTCCTTTACGGCGTGCTTTCACTTTGGCACTGAATATGTTGAGTTAACCATCTGACTAATATAAGCGTAAATAGTTCTGGTAACAAACATTGGTAATAGGGATAATCAAGGCGGTAGACCGGGGGTTGGGGGAGGGTGTTAGGAGGTCATAACCCCCCTCGAAATTCCGAAATTTAGTAGTAAAAATTAATACTAGGTTTACAAAGTGCAAATTAAATTATATAATAGCTAGCACAACAGAGGATCCAACAACATATTTTACATCATTGTGTATTGCATGCATACTATATTTAGATTTACTTGATGAAACTACAACGTACAATACACATGGATGCAGTAGGTTACAGCCTTACTTTCTTATGAGCTTGCTGACCAATTAAATATTTCATCTGATCAATTAAATATGAAAACTATAAAGGTTCTACAAAAATACTTTACTCTAACAAAACATGCAATGCATTGTGTATTCCCAATACGGGGGTGGGCGTGCAATGCACTGTGCGTCTCTCATAGTGTCCAGTGTCAAGCTCACATGTGCGTCCTTAGCAGTGAACGTGTTAAGGGTGTGCATGTGCAATACCACTCGAGTAAAATCATCGAATCCAGTGAGTGGAGCCAATCTTGAGAAGGCTGGCCTGTGATATTACAATGGTAAAGTGCTAGAGTGCGACTAGAATATCGCTTGTATACACTTTCGTTTTTTACAGAGATAACAGTATAATACAATACAGGGCAACTCAGTATCTATCAACATTTGAATAACAAAATCAAACTAAACTTACAAAACTAAAAATAAATTATACAATAATCCCTAAAAAATGTAGGAAACCCTTTAGGATAAGCCTGTTTCGGGCACTCCAACAAAAGAACCAAATCAAACTCATAATGTGCTAACAATTACTATAATTAGACCAAACAAAGGGCTATTACATAAAATTAAAAGGCGGAGTTTATGAAATGCATTATGAATTAAAACAGAAATATACACTACAATTCAAAAAAATTCTCGACATTTTTTACAGTATAACCTGTAGAAATTGATATAAAATGATCCTCCTAACTAAAAAACTAACACCAGCAGCAAGACTCGACGAATGACAAAGATTTACCAACATCAAAAAAGCACTTTAAAAAAACAATCCACATCATCCAGAGAAAATATCCAGATTTTTAGTTGCGTTACAAATTTTTTTTAGATTTCAGGTTTTTTTTAAATGCGGGAATCATATTGAAAATATTTGGTACAGAATGCAAATAAAATTTCACAAAAGCTTCTTTGAAAGTACGAGCAAAATATCTGTTATATTTAGACCGCAGTCTCTTCTCATCAGATACATTCTGCCCACTTCTAAGATAAAATAATTTTAATACTTTGAACTAATAATAATTTTTATTAATGCCGGTCTTATTTTTAATTTCCGCCATATGTGTACGACATTTAAATTTACAGAATTTTACTGCTATCAAGTGACTCGACTGGAATTCACGTTTTTCTTCTTGTTTATAAGAAAATATCTTTAATGCAAATTTATAGTTTTACAGTTTTTGTCACCTACGAATTATAATTTAGATGTATACAAATGATTTCCTGAAAATTGCAAAAAAATATCTTCAAAATTAAATGATAAAGTTACACACAGGAATACCACAATTATACTCTCATCTGATAAACTCTTCCACCGAATAAAAGGGTCTAAACAATAAAAGTCGTCCAAACTATTTTTTAATAGTTTGAATATAGTTTTGAATTTTTTTACGCCATTCATTGCGGCATACTAAGTGTCGCTCTTGCTTTATCTGGTCGCCACGTACCAGAAAGAGAGGGAAAGAAAACATTGTATATAGCGCTCTCTCGCACTTCTCCGCAAGTTAAATGGTTTGCCAGCGCTTCCTATCGGTCCATTGCTGTACTACAACTTCAAGTTAGAAAAATCTATTAGAACTTAGTATACAGGACCTGCGCTACTTAACTTTTAAGTATTCATTGGTAACTGTTTGTGCTTAAAAATATCCAATCACCTCTAACAACAATGTTAAACTGCTTTCGGAACTAGAGGTACACATTTTGTTTGAACAACATTTTTAAAATATTTCAAAAATTGCACATCACAAAAAAACAGTTTTGATATTCATGAACAAATCCCTTTCATACTACGCCTCGGTACACACAACATATGTAGTTTACAGTTACCAAACCTAGGCCCCAATATTCAAATATTATTTCTATGACAAATTTTACTGAAATGCCTTCAACACACAGACACACTGACGGAAAAACAATAGTTACCAATTTTGTAGCAAATTGCTAACGAGTAGAACCGTCATAACGACCCCTAAACAATTAAACTGAATTGTTAAACTCTTCTCACTTTTCGTTTTAAGTTGCAGAACCCTACATCAAGTATATATAATAATATGCACATTATATAATTTAAAAAAAAAGTTTTAATGTAATGACATAGCATTGCAGAAAGATAGTTACCAAATGAGAGTTAATGATTAATATAAAAATAATTATGACGAAATAAAATTCACAACTTACAGAAGTTAGCTGGGACATGTACAGCGTTCCAGTCGTCGTTAGTCAACATAGCGTCGGCTGAAATTAAAGAAAACTTTATTAGCTGGAGAGGAATTGTGACAAGATAATTTGCTTAGTTTTTAGAAGTTTTAAGGGTAGAAAAACCAGACTCTGAATGAAGTTTCTCTGTAGTTTCTTGTGTACATAGTGGTTATAAATTAATGGACACATTTTAAGATTAAATAAATAAATAACCAAGCAGCGTAAAAACATTTGCATTGTTTTAAATAGCAAATTTAAAACAATATTACTATTTCCCGATAAATAATAATTATATTCAGTAGCTAAATTTAATTGCTATGAAAAGTCAGTAAAATCTTAGCCTAACGGTGAGTGTAAAGTATGTTTACTTCTTAGCGGCTCCTGCTGTGGTATAGTCAGCTAGTCAACAATGAATCATCACCAGCTGTTAATAACAGTTGTGTAAACAAACAAAAAACTAACCTCAGTATAAAAATGGCTAATGCGCAAGAGAAAGCAAAGTGTGTTCTTTGATTTCACGAAATCAGATCTTTAATTCGAAGTAGTTTTCGTTTATAGTACGACTGCAATCCCCCGAGTAACAATTCTATAAAACGTTGGTATAGGCAATGTGAACTTACGGGAAGTGTCTAACATTGAAAATGTGCTGGTAGAAATGGGCGCCCATACCTACGGGCAGAGGGGAGCCACCCCCCCCCCCTAACTCCCAGGAAAAGGAAAATAATAATATGTATATTATTAATTATCGTCAGGTATTTTACTTTAAAGAGATTAGTACTAAAATGTGTTTTAAATGGTGTTTTGCCGTTTGATTTTACATATACTTTATTTTTACAATATATTACAATTACATATACATACATTTTATTTTTTACAATAGTCAAGCATGAGTGCTGGGTCACTATTTGGTGCGGCCTCTAGGAGTGTTATAGGCCTTTTTATATTCACTGACTGTGTAAATGTACAGACTCAATGCTGTATGGTTAATATTTCACCTAAACAGCTAAATTGGCTTCCCAAATTTTAAAAGTATTCCTAGACTTCTTTTGCCGAAGAAAAGGAGTGTACTCCTTAACACGTTCACTGCTACGCAAATTTCGTATTTAATATGCTAGGAGCTGACCTTTTATTTTTTATATTTATAGTCTAACTGAGTAGAAATTACATTATTTTTTATTGTTGAACCTTTCTTCGTAGTAATCACTAATTTTAAAGCGGACGCACATGAGCGACCATAGCAGATAGGCTTAAAATTGGCGTGCGAAGCAAGAAATGCATTGTGTATTGAAAATACTCACAATACGGGTGTTGGCGTGCAATGCACTGTGCAGCGACCGCTTCTCATAGTGTTCAGTGTCAGCCCCATACCCCAGTCTAGCCCCCCCCCCCCCAAAAAAATCATATGGGTGCCCATGCTGGTTGACCTCCAGTTTCAAAAGATGTTGTTGATCAAATAAGAGAATTGTTTACGAGTAGCTCTGGTAAGTCCACTCGGCGTGCAAGTTTGGAATTAGGATTGCCACAATCAAGTTCCTTAAGCTCCATGCAAACAAAATTCTATTACTACATGAAATTAAACCTAACGATACACCTTTACCTTACGATTCTGCTGTCAGCATACTTAACAACGATGAACAAACAAGAAACAACGAAGAATGCTATTTCTTAAAAAAGGTAATTTTGTCTGATGAAGCAACCTTATATGTTTCTGGTTAGGTAAATCGACATAACTGTTGCATTCGGGGTACTGAAAATCCTCAAAATGTTCAGGAACAAGGAAGAGACAGTTATAAAATAAACGTTTGGTGTACATTGGCTATAAATGAAGTGATAGGACTAACTCCTTAAATGATCAGAAACTCATGGCGTGTGGTGGAATTCAGACTACAAACTTTGCGTGCAAACCGTGCGGAAAGATTTTGGAAATGTTTTAGTTTTGTCCATTCTTATAATAAAAACTTTTTTAAATTTGCTATTTAATAATAAAAGGTACCATAAATCGGCACATACTTTCTCACAAACATGTTTAAATTATTAACACGTTCACTGGTAAAGACAAACATGTGAGCTTAACACTGAATACTTTGAGAAGCGGCCGACACACAGTGCGTTGCACCCCAACCCTCATATTGGGAGAATTTTCAATAAACAGAGCACGCCAATTTTAAGCCTATGTTAGAAAAGTAACTAATGAATATTATTAATACATTTTGTAAAAACCACTTTTTTGGACTCATGGGGCCCCAAAATGGATGTTTCCACAAAAATCTCAGCATCTATTTTTTTGCGATTACTATACTTTCTCTATTCTATATATAGTATCACAGTAAGAAAGTAAAACAATTGCAATGTTTTTACGTAGCTTGGTTATTTATTTATTTCATGTTGAAATGTGTCCGATAATTTATAACCAACTTGTATTAGAAATCATCAACGATTTTTGAAGCACTACCAAGTTGTTCGACATTAAACATTTAAAATGGTCAACGATTTTGACATTAAATTAAACAAATCTGTTTGCAAACTTATAACGCTAAATACACTTACGACTGCATGTATGTAATCTTTTTATAACGCATGCTTACCGTCTGCAGTATAATCTTTCTCACGTTATTATAAAAAAAGTTTATAAGACTGATCATGCATAAAAGGATAAACATGACTGCCATTGTTTCGACAACTATCTATATTACCTCTTACATCTTTATATATAAATATAATATATAAGGTTATGCATTTTTTTTGTATTAGGAGTGGGCGGTTTTCATATCTAAATTACAGAAATTATTACTTGTCTGGGCATAGTAACAAAGTTTTTGTGCCCAGAGCAAAATTTATAATATATTCAAAATTTTACTCTTTAGTTGTACCTAGAATATATAATAAAGTTCCAGAAAATATTAAAGTCAGCATACACCTAAAGAAATATTTACCTCTTTTAAAAAGCTGGCTTTTGGGCATGGATTGTATCATAGGCGTAACCAGGACGACCATGACACTTTTATGCTTTCCAAAAGTACTTTAAAATGAAATAGGTATGTATACTTTACATCTTGAAATTCATGATCCATGCCCATTTTAGAATAATTTAGAATAGCAACCATGACTGATCTCCCGCCAAATCTTTCCGTGCGCCTCCTCTAACGCCATAGGCCTGAAACACAAACGGCGTTTTTTTTGTCTGCTGCGGTTTAGTTACAGCTCATAAATTTTAAAGTAGGCACGCGCTTGAATTCCCAACGTCGCCTAAAATTCTCATTGGGATTCTGAAGTGTCTAGTTCATCAATTGGGAAGTGTGTTATGTAATATATTATTTTTTTAATGTTTTATTGATATGAACAAAGAGAAACTCTC
Organism: Philaenus spumarius; assembly: GCA_018207615.1. Lineage (NCBI taxonomy): Eukaryota > Metazoa > Arthropoda > Insecta > Hemiptera > Aphrophoridae > Philaenus > Philaenus spumarius. The sequence goes on along the minus strand of JAGFPH010007910.1, from coordinate 38,981 downwards.
GCTTTATTGTTATTCCGTCGCCGATTGAAAAGGAAGCAAAAAATATACTTATTTGGGTTCATCCAATCAATAAATAAAAGAAGAGAAGATTTTGGAGCATTCTACACTGTGTTTCCTGATGTGTAGGCTAAATAATTTCTGCACGTGGCTGAAGGGTAGTGTTCTACGAAAAAAAATACTTAAATAAGAAAAATTTGCGTGTATTTGGTCACGTTCGCCACTGTTTTGGCGGAGACGGTGGAAAATCCGTCGATTGTAGTGGCAGCGAGCGGCTGCTCAGCTACCGTCAGCGGTAAATAAACCTAATGTATATTTTTCAGACCAATGGTACGCTCTTATACCCTCCTTCGTGCCATTGTTGATATGACGGCGACGGCAAATAGTCCGTGGCGGAAGAAAACTGCGTGTGTGTTCCAGGCCATACACTATACTGCATCGTATATAAATTAAAGTGCCAGTGCCCAGTTCGACTAAATATAATGTCAGCAATATATTGATCATTTAATGTAGCTTGAAATTTGCATAGGTGTTGAAAACAAATTACTCTTAAGAGCCTATTTTAATGTAAACTAATTGCGAAATATGTTTTACAATCGTGGGAGAGGGGGGGTTATAACCCTCAAAACCTCCCCCTGGTTACGCCCAATGGATTGTGTTAGAGGTTTTGGTATAGGAATACATTATTATTGTAATTTTGTTTGGATGCATGGGAAATGAGTGTGGATGTGATAGGGGTATTCAAGTAATTTCTTTTCTTTTCTTTTTGTTTAAATATTTGTGTATAGTATTGTGTTTCTTTTTAATATGTTTAACTTGTAGCTAAGAATGTTTATATATAGGTAAGAGAAAGAGTGTGTGGTTTATGTATATGAGTGTGTGTTTCGTATGTGTAATTTTAACTAAGTTATATTTATGTTATGAACGCAGATCTTTATGCTTAACTATTAATGAACATTATTAAGTTTTTCTTGTTTTATGATTTAGAAGTAATAGTGTTTTGGTTTTTGTGTGTGTGTATTTTTTAGTAAGTAATGTAGTATTGTGTATTAGAATAATATGACTTATTCAACAGATTCTGTCAACTTACCAGTGATCAATGCAACATAGAACTATTACAATTTAATAATTTTCCAAAGTAAAAATTTCAACAAATATGATCAATAATCATGAGTAATGTAGTAGTTATAACAATTTAAGAATACAATAATTACCGAGTAATGCAGGTGCTGGTCGTGGGGCTTTTTTGAAGCACCCGTTATTCACTATAATTCCTCCGCCCACGATGTTGACTTCAGGCTTCTTTTTTCCGCAACAAAATACTGGAACAAAAATAGTCCGCTATAGAAGGAACCAACCTCAAGTATGTAGTACTATTATTGTAATTTACCTATTTAGATTTGTTATTTATTAATTTTAATAAGCAACATTTATAGAACATCTTCAGTACTAGGCCTACACGAAATTCCAAAGAAAGTGTATATTTCAATCCAAACTAGGAAACGCAATTGAAAAATGTTTTCGCTAAGATTTAAATATGCTGGTTTGTAGACTTTAAAATTTCTACTTGGAAGATCCTGCATGCTTAACACGCATACCATTTCCTTTCTCAACATCTGTTTATAGTTAGACATATTGAATTCTCGGTTAATGATAGCACAGCCAGTTTTGTAATAGTACTCATATTATAGCAGTTTAACTAATTATTTGTTTCCTACTTAGAAATATTAAACAATTAAATAACTTTAAAGCTAAAATTTTTTATTAATATCTAAATCAAACCATTAAGTTTACCTGTAAAAAGTTACTTGTAAACAAAAACCTAACCTAAAAGTTATTTAAACTTATGAAACCAGCCGTTATTGGACGAACCGTTGAGAAATAAGTCTACGCAAATTTATAGTTAGTAAACAGCTGATTACCTAACATTGAATGCCGTCAATCAGTTGCTGCGTAATTTAAACGGACAAATATTACTGTTACTATTTACGTGTCGAAATTTTCTTTGAAATAATTTGTAGTTTTCCATCAGATTTGAAGCCTACAAAACCTGAAGGTAGTTTCAAGTAATTAGGAGCATAGTTTTAAATAATTTTATTTACCGCAGCAAATAATTTATGCGAATTAAGTCATTTTTAAAAGTTTGTTTTACAATATTGTTCGTATCTGTTGCACGGTTGCGTTTTGAGGTTATATTTATTTTCAGATGTTATAGTTTACTACTACCGCCGATTGAATATAGGTCCACTTCCCGTTCTATTAGAGTTTAACGAGAGACGATATCAGACAATTATTATAAAATACTATTATTATACTTCATTGACAATAAATTGTGTTTTATTTACTTCTTTACAAATAACAAAAATGATCAAGGAAGGAAAGGAAAGGCTATACGGAAGGGTGGGCCCGTACTAGTTTGCTAAACATAAAATATAGTTTATGTATATTAAAAATGTCTTGTATTAATATTTACAAGATGCCATTTTCTCTAACCACTTATAATAATCGAACATTTAAACAGTTTCTTCATTAAACAAATAAAAGAGCACTGTTGCGACAAAATCACACTAATTTTAATAAAAACTCTGAACCACAAAACAAGGAACAAAAACAATAAAAAAAAACTAAATTTTAAGTTATGTTTAATACGTTACCCTTATGTACATTTTGATAACATGGTCATCATTATCAGAGGGTTTTGACTTTAGTAGTGTTAACACCCTCTGAGGATGATGACCATGTCATCGAAATGTACATAAGGGTAACGTATTAAACATAACTTACAATTTAGTTGTTTGTTATTGTTTTTGTTCCTTGTTTTGTGGTTCACGGTTTTTATTCAAATTAGTGTAGTTTCTTCATTACTAAATGTAGTAAATGTCAATATTACAAATCGGCTAAAATCAATAATATTTCTACTCCATCCATTTAAACTAAGACCCAAGGTAAACGTTCAGGCTGGTTCAAAATTTTAAAAGTAAATACTTGGGATAATTGTTTTTGGAAATAATAATATAGTACATAGGCATCAACAGAATAATTATCAAACAGAAGCCTGAAAAATTCACAAGCAAAATGTAACCAATGAATACTTAAATTTAAGTATTCATTGATGTAACTACTAAAAATTTAATTGTTATGATAAAAATTCCTTAACTAATAGAACAGGACGTTAGAGGGACCTGGCCATACCGGTTCGTATATCTGGGCGATTTCTAATTCAAAATAGGTTAAACACATTGTCTACCCTTTAAAACTATGAAAATATGAAGAAGAAAAAAACTAATTCAGTCCATTTTTCTGTTTTACAAATTTAATTGTAGGTGATTTTTCATTGTACGTATAAAATTGACACATGAGACAGGCCTACCTAAATATAAACAGTAGAAAGTAAGCAGTAACTAATAAGCGTTCCTATGTTTACTATAAAGTTGTCGCAAGAGACAGTCCTAACCTAAATACGTATAAACAGCAGAAAGAAAGCAGTAACTCATAAGCGTTCCTATATATACCAAAGTTGACGAATGAGACAGGCCTAACCGAAATATAAACAGCAGGAAGAAAACAGTAAGTCATAAACGTTCATATGTATACCAAAGTTGACGCATGAGACAGGCTTAACCCAACTATAAACAGCACAAAGAAAGCAGTAACTCATAAGCGTTATTATGTTCATTATAAAGTTGACATAATATGAGGCAGGCCTAACCTGAAGTGCCTTTGAAGTGTAACATAACCTCAAAAAGTGTAACTAAATCTATATATCATCTCTGGTAATATCATGATTTACTAGAGGTTATTAATTCAAATCGTTATTCAATAGTATAATTCAAAACAATACAAATAACTGTTTTTAACAGATTTGTTTCAAATCTATAAAGGATTGATATTTTTTATTGTTTCTATGTAGGCCTATACACGTTCGTTAATAGTAAATACACAAAACAATTTACTTTTTTATGTCAAACTATAATCTAAATGATATAATTTAATTCAGTGTAACCGTTTTAGTATTTCAATCTATTACCAACAAATAAAGACTTACATCGTCTGATGGCTTTAATTATTCTCATTTTTATTTCAGTGATTTCTCAGAAATCAGTGATAGTGATAGTAGTGTGTGGCAAATAATATTCTATAAACTAGTAAATCTTTTACTAAAATAGAAATGATTTTAATAACCATAGAGATGATACATTTGATTTTCCATTGTTGGAAGTTTTACTTTATTTATGCTACTTTTATCCAAATAATATTTAATTTGATATAAATTGACAATTATTATGAATTTAAATTCTTTTAAAGTAATTTTTTGTTCAAACATCCCGTACCTTAGGAATATCACCCATGTAAATGTCACTGTATTATTGTTTTTTTTTTTTGTTTTTTTTTTTTTTGAAGAGTTTGTAGGCGAACAATCTAAGCTGTCTTAGAGGTTCTTTATGTACTTATGGACAAGTAGACTTCTGCAGCTTCTTCAATAGCCACTAAATTTAGTCATGTTCTTGGACATCAAATATTATATGCAAAATATTGTAAATTAGATCACATTAATAATAGTCCTTTACTATTTTTTGTGTAGAGTGCATAGGCGTAACCAAGAGGGTTATAACCCCCCATAGTAAAAAAAGTATTTCGCACTTTGTTTACATTAAAATACGCTCTTAAGAGTAACTTGTTTTCAACACCTATGCAAATGTCAAGCTACAATAAATTATCAATATATATAGCTGACATTAGCTTTGGTCGAACTGGGCATTGTCAATTTATTTGATATGCGTTGCAATATAGTGTATCAAAAGTATAGTGTTCTAGATCCTGGCCTCTACCCGCAGTGTGTACAGTATAGTATTGCTAACGCAAACCCACTGCTTGTTGTCTGCTCTAGCCTTGCATAGGAAAGTATTTGATTTATGAAATATAAAGGAGCGCAAACAATTGCCCTGCACGCGCACCGCTTGTGCGCATTGAATTTGTCATATTTGTGCGAAAAACCATCCCTTGTCGGTTTTTTCAACGAACACTTTGAATATTTGCCTTTCATATTTGGACGGGAGCGTTATAGGGTTTTCGTTTTCAGCGTAAAGTGAGTATTGTTTTTCAAGATATTAATTTTCCAGTTATTAAATATGGATTTTTCAGAAGGGAATTAAATTAATAGATTCCTACAGAAACCAAACCATTCTTTGAGATCTTCTGCAAAAGGATTATTTAAAAGTTTTAAGCAGATGCTTTGCTAGAAATATTTGCGGAGTTGTAAATATCGGCGGACCAGAGTATAAAAACAATAATACCTTTGCTGTCTTCATACCGATGGGAGAAGAGCAAATTGAAAAACATCCTGGAAACAGGAAAAGATAAGTTGGGAATGAAATAAGATATTATGCAAATGTATTTGTATAGTCATTATTAAATAAGTTAACCCTGGAAGTGACCTTGTTAAATCACCCGGATTGTTTGCGCTTTGCAAAGATTATTTTTTAACTTCCCTAAATATCGTAACAATATCCCAATCCAAAATTGATCAGTAGCTTTACTATAGGAAAATGTCCAAAGGATTCATACACGTTACTAAAAATATAATTGATAATGGAAAAAACCAACGTTAAATCTACATAAAACGTAGTAAATATTTTTTTATAATTTTTTTAAAATAGTTGTAAGCTTTTTTTTTAAATTTAGTTCTAAATAAAATTGAATAAAAATACATATCAATTTCAAAAATTTTTACCGAAAACATCAGTTTTTATGTTCCTACTAAAAGACCGCTAACAAAATTAAGCCTATTTTGAAATATTATTTACAACATGTTTACAACTTCACTTCAAAATGAATACTGAATGTTCGAGGGTTTCTTATTCAGAACAATTCCAAAGAAACCAATGCAAGCGGCGCGCACACCGCGCGCTGTTTGTTACGCACCTACAGTGTGAAATTAGTGTGCGAGTGTGAGCCTTAGCTTATTAGCTAATTGCCATAGGAAAAATGAGCTATTGCAGTGGCCCTTATGGTAAGACCCAAGGTCAGGAGTAGCAAATGAGCACCAATCATAGTGCCCAGAACACGTTTATGGTGCCATTAAATATATATATATATATAAGTATATATATATGTATGTGTTTGCACACTAGCGGCCGCATTTTAAGTCCGATTTGGTCCAAATTTGGTACACATGTCGGTTGTCTACGTCGCTCGGACGAGTTCGTTATCCAAAAAAATCCAACAACCTAAGCATGTTTTTTGACCAGAAGTATTTATTTTTTAGATTTTTCCTACTTGAATGAATTTGTTTTTGATTTTTTCTACAAATATAAATGTAAGATGTTATTCTGCAAATTTTGTTTTTTTACGCGACCTTATAGCTCGCCAAAATCTATCAAAACGTAAAATACCATAGAAGTACCCGGTTCAAAGCCATTTGGTGGATTCTACCGGGGGTTTAGCGTGCAAAGCACGCAATGCATTGTGTATTGAAGGTACTCCCAATAAGGGGGTTGGCGTGCAAAGCACGTAATGCTCTGTGTGTTGAAGAGGTGTCCTCCTACGAGCGCCCTGTCCAACGAGCGCCATGTCCATCTAGCGCCCACTCTCGGGTTGACGAGGGTCAGAGAGGGGTTGACAGGTCTAGGAGCTTTCCAACAAGCGCCGCATTTCTGTGTTACTCCCTTCGACCACCTGTATAGTACTTCTTGTAGTATTTACTTCTGACCTAAATATAAATCCCCTCAAATCAGCTACAAATGTTATAAAACCCTAAATTAAACGTAATATAAGAATGCGTATACCATGTGCGATGATTCGTGAAAGGCCCACCTTGATTTAGAGGTGCCTTTGATTATAAGTGGGCACGCAATCCTGGCTGGCCCTAACAATGAACCTTTTCGCACTTTTCTTCCACTAATAGAATATTTAAGAGTTATTAATGTTGACATTTTCTTTAAACTATTCAAATTATCGAAGTTTGTCGGTACGCCATAACTTCCTTAATACATCATCAAATTACATGAATGAGGCATCATTTTAAAGCTTTCCTTAACCACTACACGGGAAAAATAGACAAACAGCTTAAAATTCATGTTTTAATAACAAAAATTGATTTTAAAAACTTTTATATTATACTCTGTAGGCCTATGTTCCTAATGGAAGGCGCCATCTACTAACCATCTGTTTAGCATGACAGGTGTTAGTTAGATTGTTTACACTGTAAAATTGTATAGGGAAACTGTTATTTATAAACCAATTTAAATAAATAAACTTAATTAACTGAATTAAATCAACGTGTTAAATCAGGTAAAAGTAGGCCTACTCCGAACTTGCGAAATATTCGCACGGGTCAGCTAGTATTTAGAAATATTAAATCCGCTTTTGAGGGACATGACCTAATACTGGCATATTAAATTGTTTATACACGTGCTTATAACACGTATGGCACTGCTTACAAAAATTACAGTTTAATTATTTAGGACAGAATTGAGGTGTTTCATATTTAGGTATCTAAAACTTACTAGAAACAGTGATTCAGTAAATAGCACCTGGTAAAATACCAAATAAAAGATTTGGGAGGTATTTTGTTTAAGAATATTTTTGGAAATAATTTGTTACATTTTTATCATCTTTTAGTTCTAGTTTTACAAATCCGACAACGGCTATTGAAATAACGTTACTGCAATATTATAAACTATATATCGTTGCGATTATCTATAAGAAAGGTTTTAAATACAAGCATATGTGGATATGGGTCATATTTAAGGACTGTTTTTCGATGTCACTGATCGTGTCAATTCATCGATCAGTAAATACTAACAAGTACAGGTGGTCGGAGGGGGTGACACAGAAATGCGACGCTCGTTGGAAAGCTCCTAGACCTGTCAACCCGTCTCTGACCCTCGTCAACCCGAGAGTGGGCGCTAGATGAACATGACGCTCGTCGGACAGGGCGCTCATAGGAGGCAACCGTTGAAGATATAGTCAGGGACAAGTATAGAGGGAAAGGTGTAGGGATCGGTCGGCCCAAGACAATGTTATTGTTGTGAAACCGACAGTCCGGCCACCCTCGTGCCAGCGGTCATTATCCCCACCTCCCTTAAATTCTTAGAAATACAAGAATTATAATTTGAACCACTAATCGAATAAAAACAAGTGACGGCTCAATCTTCTCGCAAGATTTAAACCAATAAGAGAAAACTTGAATCACAATCCTACGACTCTCCGTTGACGAGCTAGTTGACTATTACAATAATAGTATTGTAAATGACACCAGTTTTGAGGCGTTTAGAAAAACGTATTACTCATAAACTAGATGTTATTCAAAAAAACTTATAGTTTGTATACACTAACTTGGCGTGGTTTAAGGAAGGTGGTGACAATGACCGCAGGCACGAGGGTGGCCGGACGGTCGGTTTCACAACAATAGCATTGTCTTGGGCCGACCGATCCCTACACCTTTCCCTTTATACTTGTCCCCGACTATACTCCCAATATGCGGAATGGCGTTGGAACAAATTTGCAGCTATTCAGCACCGTCATGAATAGACCTATTTCCCAAATGGTTGGTTGAAACCCTAAGACATAGGCCTATAAACTTAATTTAGGAAATTTGCTCAACTCACGTCAGCGGTTCAGCTGCGTGGTGGAATTATTGTTATACAAAAGTTTAATTCTCTTTATTATTTTTCACTTATTTTACATGTGTTTGATGTGTTTTACATTTTATTTTAACACAAGTAAATCCCCGTGAAAAATTACAGGCGGATTAATTAGGTACACACCATAAATACATAATTAAAAAAAATAATAATAACACATTTTATCTAGGCCTACCTAACTATGCAGACTGGGATTTTTAACTAGGTCAATGTGTACAATTATAAGAACTATAAAACTGTAGGAATATTTGTTAAGATTTTGTGTTTACGTATATTATTATAGATATTTAAAGAAAGATACAAATATTATCTTTTAATTTCCTTTTATTTCTTATTGATAGATCAAATGATTTAGAAGTTATTAATATTATAGGCTATATTATTGATTGAAGTTGTAAACATAACCCCAAAATATAATCTACGCTAGGTTTTGTTTGCGTATTACAGATGATGGGTGAAATCTGCGGTTATAATTATTAAGTTAAACGAATATTTTGATGACATTTTTTTATTAATATACAGTTTATAACCTCAAAGCAAATATTATAACGTATAATTATAACATACATTAGTTCTATAACTGAAATTAAAAAAAAATCAATTTCACTGGAAATTATATTGATTGAAGTTGTTAACATAACCTCAAACTACATATACACTCGGTTCACAGATGATGGGTGAAATCAGCTGTTATTTTAAAAGTTACTCCGCGTGCGTACACTCGCTTTTATAGGAGTTGATGATATAGATGCTAACAATTTTCTGGATGTAAAACCTATAAACCAATAGGTCATATAAGTTTGTTCAGTGTTTAAAACAGATTTATATTATTAAAATATACTTCAATAGTCCTACTCCCTTCATAAATTTAAAAATTTTGGTTTTAATAACAACGATTATTGTCACCAACTTGAAATGGGAACAAAAAATATTCAATTATATTTTTAAACGATACTAGTAAACGAGCTATAAAATTATGATACCTATGTTTAAATTTAAAAAATTTTCAAAGTTGTATCCACTACCAAAATTTGCCTTTTAGAGCTCTGAAATATGAAATAATATTTTATGTTTAGATTTTTACATTTCAAAATAGTGGGATTTAATTAGTTTGCTCAATAGTATATTTTTATGGAGTCCTGTTACACTTTGAATATGTAGATTGACTTGTTTTATGTTGTTGTTTTTTTCTTTAAAATACTACATCAAAGCTTAAAACATTTAATTAACTATAAGAAGTACTTTATAAACCTTAATAGAAATACAAATAATACAATAGAACATTTGCACATTTATTTGTGCAATTTATAGAAAATTAAATTTGTACGTCTAATAATAATGTTTTAAAATAAGGAAATATAGTGAAAATAATAAACATTTAACAGATTAAGTAATGATTCCAAAATTTCAAATAGTAGACCCTACATATTTATAGCTTATCTCTTTTACAACTAATGAACTAAAATGTTTATTCAACCCTAAAATTCACCTATAGAGTAAGTATTTCAAATTCTTTTAAAACTTTTTGATTTCGTAGAAACGAAATTATTGTTATTTGGAGAAGTTTAACAATGCATGGATCCTTTACAAATCTATAATACAAATTTGAACTTATTAAGGCTATCAAACGTAACATATTGTTTAAGGAGCTTATAATATTCTCCAAAACTTAATATTTTCCAGTTTACTTAACGATGTTATTGACTCTTAAATTAAGCTCTTTAAATTAAAATAACAAAATCATTCCTTATGATTGCCTATTTTAATTTCCATCAACTATTTATAATATTTCTTCTCATGATATTTCAAAAGTCGAATATAGTATTTTGATGTAACACACTTTTTTTAAATGGCGTGTACTTCAAATCACTGACTTCTTTAAATCCATATAAATCAAATTGTTTCTAATTTTTACAACTACAAGACGAGATGTAAACTTATGTCTAAATACGTCTAAAATATATCTAAAATATGTCTAGTCAACCATTAAAGAAATTAAGAAACAATAAAAGATATTTTTTTTAAAACCCTTCTTTATTTCATTAAAGATCCAATGCTGGCTGAAATATTGAGAACTAAGTTGTTTAGTTGTTAAAAGTTATAAAGCTAAATCACAAGACTAGCTGCTACCTGCCCTCCTTCCCATTGTCCCTAACGCACCCAGAAAGTTCAAAATAACTATGTATTTTAGAGTTTTCTACATATTTGTCAATGGTCAGTTAGTTTCATAGTGACCAAATATTGTAAAAAAACTATTTCATCCTAGATTAGGTAAAAATATATTTCAATTACAACTGCAAATTATTTGCCATTCAATATGGCCAATAGCATCGTTGCTTCAATGTTCTCTATTTCCGTTTCCATCATAACGATTTAAAATGGAAATTGTAAAAAAAAAACTATAAGATTGAAATGCTGTCTTGAAAATTGTTGTAAATATTTAAATTTCCAATATTTTGCTTACTATTTTATTTTGTGTGTAATAATTTAGCAAGTGTCCTCTGTTACAGGTACGAAAACGGCGCGGCAGTTTAAACAAAACGTTTTACTTATTTTAATCAATGCTAAACTCGTTTTGAAATAATACAATAAACATAGTCCATTATAAAATAGCACATCAGAAAAGTTTTGAAACCAAATAAGTAAATCAATGTATTTGCTGATAAACTAAAAATATTAAAAATTCATGTGAACTAATTTTAAATCGTTACTTATTAGGAAATATTAAAACAAACAAAAAAGTAGGTCATACATACCTATAAAAAATACCTATAAAATACATTTATCTGTACTATAAATGATGTCATCCATCTAATTAATTTATATTCATGAACTTCAATATTTTTACTGCATGAATAAGTTTGGAACACATACTTTTAAATGTTAAATATTGAATATTGAACACCTTAAATAATTGATATAGCCAACACTACTGATAGTTTTTATTGTACACATTGTCTAAACATAATCATTTTGTATTAAAACCAAAATATCCTGACATAAAAATTATTGTGTGGAATCTTATCTAGATTTTTAATCGATGCTGTTAATAAACAAAATCAGTACTGAAGCAGTATTCGCATGAATTGCTTACAAACGCAATTGATTTTAGTTATTATTTTGGTATTTTGTGTATCACAAGGCTTATACGATCTGTTGTTATAAAATAAGTATTGTTTTGCTGTAGTGTCATAGTGTGTTTAATTTTTGAGCGTACTAAATGGTAAAACAAAAATATTTGAGTTTAAAAAATGTTCAACAGTTTTTAGGTAGCTATGCAATGATTAAATAACTATATTTTGTTGGAAATATTTGCGGACTGGTTCAAAGGTCATGCATTGTATTCAACTGTGGACAAACAAGTGGATATACATTATATACATATACATTCCAAACTACTGACATCAGGGTTTCAGTACTTTTCATCTATGTGCGTTAAAAACCTACCATTTAACCCTTGAGAACTCGCAGCGTGGTCTTTTCGACCACACCTTTAGATATTTATGAATTTTGAATATTTAACCTTGATGAAAACTTCTCCTCTATTCCCTCTTTTCCTTTACCAGTAAGTTAGGGAGGCGAGACATGCAAAACGTTTAGTTTAGTTGGCGGCAAACATTGCTTATTTTCCGTTTACTAAACCCTTGCGTTGTGTGCGGTCGTTTCTTCCGCGCGCGAGTGTTCGTGTTATTAAATTTTGTATAAGTAATCATTTGTAAAATGTTTTTTTGTTATTTTTTTAGATAAAATGTCAATAATAGGCCTACTGTACATATTAGAGACTAAGTATTTTAGTGATTTAAGTTTTGTAGTGCTTATAGTCCGTTTACTAAACCCTTGCGTTGTGTGCGGTAGTTTCTTCCGCGCGCGAGTGTTCGTGTTATTAATTTTTTCGTATAAGCAATCATTTGTAAAATGTATTTTTGTTATTTTATTTTATATGTAAATAAGTTCTTTAACTTTAAATTATATTACAAAATACAATTAATAACGTAGTTATTTTGTCCTAGCATCTGACAGTGCGGTCTAAAGCACCGCGCACGAGTTCTAGTGTGACGAAATACTGCGCGAGTTCTCAAGGGTTAAAACAAAGAAACTCTTCTGAGTGTATTTTTGTGTAATTTTACTGTGCTCATACGTTGCATATCATGGATGTCGACTTAACGTTAGGCAACTTTAACTACATAAATAAACTCTCGTTGTTGCTTTCCATACTGCTACGTACTTATAAGGGAAAATAACGCAACACTGTTAATGGAAATAATTGTTTTAATTTCACATTATAATAAATTTTGAACAGGTTTGACTTTGAGAGTCGAACCTCAAAATTAATGAAATTTAAACTGTCAAGTGTCAACTTCATTGAGTCTCTCTACTGAGAATGATTAAAATTTAGTAAAGTTGCAATCTGTAATATTCAACTATGTTTAACCTGGTTTTTCGACATTTTTAAATTTTAAACTATTGATTGATATAAAGAAAGCTTGTACAATTTTAAGCGACTGACCAGGGTGGGATAACTAACATAGGGAAACGTGTTCCATGTTACAGATGTATTTTCAGTTGTGCATCAGTCCCACCAAAAGCGCTACTATTGCACAAATTGCGTATGACGTCATTAAGAATAAATCGTATTGTTTATTATTTTTATTTTGAGAATTAACGGTTAGCAAAGTGGAATGATTTTGTAAGAAATGGGTAGAATTAAATTGTGCTACATACGTTAAAGGGTGCTTAAATGCTCAAACTAATAACAAAAGAAGCACTTTTTTCAATTTCGCATTGAAAAGTAAAGGAAATCGGTTACTGTAAATATGATTTGTATACTAACCTAATAGCACAGGAATTAATTTGTATAGACCTAGCATTTTAATCTATGCTGTGATAAAAAGTACAGTATTTTTACATTTTAGACTATAATGCCACATTATTACAATAATGTAAATTGATTATTTAAATGTAAATGCAAAAATAGGCGCACCTTTACTATTCAACTCTAGGCTAAACTATAGCAACAGAAATTCAAAAATAACAATTCAAAAAATACCTAAAAGGTTCTAACCTTACCTATTTGGTCACAGTATGTTTACCTGTATTCAACATTTAACAGTAGAATGTAAAACAACGTCGTTGTCTGCAAAAATATTAGGCTATAGTCGAATAGTAAATTTTCGCCAAAAAATATTAGGCTAGATTCGAATAGTAAACTTACGCCCATTATTGTTATAGATGATGCCTTATACTTGATGCACATAAACAAGTTGTAGAGTACACAAGATACACTAAATAAATAACATTGCCTTTTCATATGACAATAGAAAAATATTCATTTGTATGTGGAATATAAATACACTGTAAAGGTTGTAATTATACCTACTGAATGATTGTAGGGTCAATCCATATGGAATTAACACATGAAGTAGGCTATTTGTTTTCATCCTGACCTCTTCAGAACTTCATGAAATTTTGTAGTACACTTATTCTAGTCCATAAAGTAAGGTTATTTCCAAAATTAAATTTTTGTTTGTCAAGTATATTTTGAAACATAAAATTACAAAGTATGGGAAAAAACGCTAATTTTGGTAAACGTCAATACCTTTAAATGGGATTTTCTCAGCTCTTAATTGAGATAGAATATCTTAATTTAAGAAGATATATAGCCTACTGAATTTTGTTTATTTAGGCTTATAGAATATAAACCAGCATTTTCAGCTACCTACTGATTGTTCTAAACATTGTGTTTTTGGATATGCTATGTATAAAATAAAAGGCTCAAATTTACTATACGAATGTACACCTTATTGCGGCAGAGGTGACAATGTATACACAAGAAAATGCTCTAGTACGAAATTGTAATGTTCAAATCTATTTCTAAAAGTCTTAAGTTATTAAAAGTTCTAAGTCTTAAAATATGATTTAAAAACAATTAATTTAATTTAATTGATTTAATTTATATCCTAACAATAAAATAACGAAAAAGCGTTAACCCAATTTATATTGTAGGTAGGCTAATTAAATAGCCTACCGTACCGCTAAATAAAAATATACAACATGTATGAAAAGTGTATGAACTAAACAAAATTTGAACGGAATATCTCTATATTATATACTATTTTATTTTAGATGGCAACAATGGATTTCGTTTACTCAGAACAACTCCATTAATCTGGAAGCGAAACGTCCATTTGGCTATATTTGTGACCAGCATTTCAAAAATGAAGATTTTTTTAATGAGACAAGGCAGACGTTACACTGCGGAGCCATTCCTTCCTTATTGCCACCCTTGACTACTGTACAGCATCTATCTTGGCAATCCTATCTTCACCATTTACGATCTTCCTCATCTGCTCAAATGTACAAGAAATATGTTGCTGAAGCACAATGATAAATGTAGAGTTACTTTAGGTAAGGACAAAGTTGTGGTGTCTTATATTTTATTGCAGTATTTGAAGTATTGTATGTGTATTAAATTATGTAATTATAAACAAATTTGTTAAAGCATCCCGGGTGCAATTATGTCACCACCTTCTCTTGGCCTTTATTTCATCCAATCAAGTTTTCTATATACGCATGGATTGTTTTTGAATTTCAAATAGGATGTTCTGAATATTTTAATAATTATAATTCTGTGTTTATTTCATTTTAAAATTGCTGGAAATATAGTTTTATGTACAGTTTATTCTGTAATTTAGCCAGCATTTTACATTAACCAGCAACAGAACCTTAGGCTACAACATTTTACTATTTAATTATGTAGGCCTATAATTGTGTCACATTTGACTTTAGGCTTGTCCTAATTCATGAATTAAATATAGCCTAACAAAAACAAATTGTACAACTCACTATATTAAAGCATGGTTATACAATAATTTGTTATTTCTGAGTAAAAAGTCCCATGGTTAACAATAATTGCAATTTTATTTCATTTTAAAATTTATGACATACATGTACGTACAAAAAATCATTTTGCTAGAAGCCCTACTGGAGTTAAGTCCACTTCCAGAACTAATATAAGAAATAATAATGTAGCATGTATAAATCAATAATTTTTACATTGTCTGTATTTTTCACTAATTACAGGTAGTCTGGACTTTGATGGAGTTGCCAGATGGGATGACATTCGAACTGCAAACGATTTGGATAAATCTTCAGCAGAGTTCCGTATGCTATATAAGCTGAAAGATTCTCATTTGGAGCCTATAACCAAACAATGAAAGTCGCCAAAGCAGCTCAGGTTTCAATCTGTAGCAGCTACTATTATGTATGCAGTTCGACTTGGTAAGTTAGTTATAATTATTTAGGTTTTTGTATGTTAAACATGTGTGAGAGAAAGTATGTATTATAATGAATTGATTAATTTTATTTTTTGCGACAGAATTTTCTATTATTATTAGTTTTATTTTGAAATTATTTTTGAGTAATAATAACACAAAATAAAAATAAAATACATTTTTTCACTTGTAATGTAGTTAGAATTTTCTAGTTAACAAAGTAGTCAAACTATTTATAAAAGCAAGCCTATCTATATATAAAATTCAAATAAATATGGCCATATATAATTCAAAATATCATTAAGTATGACATATACAGGCAATAAACAATGTCAAGATTAAGATACAAACACTAAGTTCAAGGTATTGAAACATTTTAAGCCATGAGAAATCATAAAAAAGGTTAATTTGTATGTATGTATTGAAACATAAGATTCTGGGGTTTTTTGTAAAGAACAGTGAAATGTAAGAGTCACAAAATTTGTTAAATAGCCTAGAAGATAGCATTGCACTTTCTAACTATCAAATTTTGATCAATGCAAACTAAAGGTTTATTTACAAGTCAGGAAGGCGACTTAGTTCCTCCTATTTATTCAAAGCCAAATTGTCACATCATTCTACTTTTTTATCCTTTTGTTGCTCTCTTAAATTAAGCTTCTAACAACATTTTACATTACGCAATACCTTGTTTGAAATAAATTCTAATTGGCTGGTATGTTTGTTACAGGTTCTCTACCGTCATCGGCTCTGGCAACTTCAACATTTATAAAAATGTGTGATGAACTTTTTGATTCCTTTAATGGCAACTCTAAATATATTGTAAACATTGTCTATATTTTTTCTGATTTGATATTCAAAGAATAATTAGTGACATATAAATTAAACCTACAACTGAATAATTTTAGTAACGTACCATAATACAAACTCCTAATTATGTTTAATTTTTTTCAACTTTTCAACATTTCGTTTCCATGTTTTGGGATGGTGCAAACTTCTCCTTGTATTTTCTGAAGATAGAGTTATTATTTGTTACTTCATTGCAATGCATAAAATAAGATCAAATTAAGTTTAAAAAGAAAATATTAAGATTCAAAACAATGCATTCACAATAAACCTCACATGTGTGTAGCAAAAAAACCGCCATGACACTTTCACAGGTCACATGACCTATTTTGAGCAATTCCATTGGTATATAACGGAGATAGCCACTTTTGAAACAAACCTCTGCTGTACTTGTCCGTTTTTTAAACTAATTTTATATTAAATCGTTAAAAATAACATGTTTCTGAAACAAATAAATATCTCCAATGAAAAGAGAAAAACAACTATTAGAAACAGGTGATACCTCAATTTTGACCAGGAACACAGTTGTCCGTCTTTGATCCCATGCTACTCATTTAACAAAATATCAATTCATTTAAAATAGACTCAAAAACAAATGGGAGTTAATCGATAGATCGTAACCATTATGTCAACTGTTTTTAAAGGTTTGTTGAAAAATGTTTGAAGTATGTAATTACTTTTATTATAAACAATTATTCAAGCTTAAATGTCTAGATTCATAAAATTGTCTATATTTTAACATTTGCATTTAGTTATACATGCAATAATTTTGAATGATAATGTATATGTGAACTTGCGGAGTAAACTGAAGATGATTGGTAATTGTAAACCTTTCAAGATAATTTTATGTGTATATTATTGATTATATATCTAGGTGATATAATGTTTTATTAAATTTGTCTTATCTAAAAAATGTTATTATTTGTTTACTACCCTTCTAGTGCTTTCTTTACTGGCAAAAAAAAATGCATTCTCTTTTATTTTTATAAAGACAAATTATGATTAAAAATGTCTAAAACCATTATTAATTAAAACCATTGTGCATCCACTTAATTAATTTGAGTGTACATTTTAACAAATAAGATTTCTTTATCTACAAGTGGTCAAATATATTTCAATAATACTTTTACCAAAGCTATTTTCAAATAATAATATGTTAATTTATAAGTGTTATAAATTTAAATAAATTTTACATATATTTTTATTTTTACAGCCTAATATTATGTGATTACTTTTGAATAGGTTCATGCTAAAAGGGGCTCAGTCGTTTGAAGCAAATTTTTGGTAAATAAAAAAAAACTGTCCCTAGCCTATTATTCTAAAATTATTGAATTATATTAATTATTTTATACAAATTCAGTATAGTGAAAATGTTCCTATACTATCAAAAAATTAAAAATAATTTTTTAAATATTAGTGTGTCTGACATCACTGGTCATCATTATCTTCAGTGGTTGTTGGCCAAAGGTAGATTTCACTGTAAAACTCTTGATGTTCAGCTGGTATATACTGTTCTAGTTTTCTTATATCATCTAATTTGGCTTGCTTTATGGCAGCTTTTCCTTCAGGATAAGCTTTAGTAATAGGGAGCTGTAGAGGAGGTCTACCTGAGCTTGGAAATTTAAAAGTGTGACACAAAATTGAGTTTATTGTGGGTCGAGCGATAACTTTTCCAGGAAATTCTGAGTTATAGGTGGTGTGAGTCATGGTAGAGATGGTGTAATGTACTTTGTTTTCTTTAGGTACGTTTTTCCCCTTTGTCTCTTCAGATATGCAATTTTTCTTATAATACACTGGCCACCAGTTCTTAAAATCAAAAACATCTTCGGTTTTGACTGCCACTACAGTAAATTTATTATTCTTGCTTGATTTCAAAATGAGTTGTGTGATCTGATCAACTGTGTAGATCCTGTCATGGTTTTTAACTTCCCTTTTAATAATACTAAAGTCCCTATCACAGGGCAAGAAAGAGTGGTCACGCATACATAAGATAGTACTGCTTTTTTTTTTTTTTTTCTGTTCATTTCAATCAAAGCTGTTAATAAACGAGATAGAGCGTTGTTTTTATTCTGACCCCAACAATTGTCAGAAAAAAGGTGGAGTTCAGTATACTGTTCACTTTTTCTTTTTCCAATTTACTCAATAACAATAATTAAATAAATAAACACATGCCCAAGTGTATTCTGGGAGTCAGCTGGTTGTCTGGTTGTCAGTGCTGCCATAGAGTAGTACAGTTCGCTATGTGCTAAAAGGAGCTCAGTCAATGACTGAACCCGTTTCAGCATAGATTTATCAATAATTAGTGCCTGTTTCTATGATACCCATGCATTGGACTGATCCCATTTTAGCGTAAAACGATGAGATCCACCATTAAAAAATAAAATCAAGTGTTTTCTCTATTTGTAATTTTTTTGACTGAACCCCTTTTAACATGAACCTATTCTTTTGAAATTAAGTATTTTTCTTAGATTACTACTGTGTTTTAAATTATAGACAA
This sequence comes from Philaenus spumarius, assembly GCA_018207615.1. Lineage (NCBI taxonomy): Eukaryota > Metazoa > Arthropoda > Insecta > Hemiptera > Aphrophoridae > Philaenus > Philaenus spumarius. The sequence goes on along the minus strand of JAGFPH010007910.1, from coordinate 19,728 downwards.
ATGTATTATTAAATGACTCTTTAGTTACTTTATTCTAGAGTCATTTAATAAACTTTTGTTTAAAAAAATAAATTTCACAGTTAGTAGTCAAAGAATAATGCTTTAATATGCAAAAGTAATGATTTAATAGTAGGCCTATACATTATAATTATATACTACAATACCGGTTAAAATAGATACAGCGTACTACGTTTAGTAAAACTTTCTTTGTTAGAGTGCATCAGTCCCACCAGAAGCGCTGAGGATAGTTTCAACTTATAACATTGAGTTGCCTATCTCCTCTTGGTATTATTATCTCTGCGACTGACTAATAACGCCAAAAGTGTCCTTTTTAGATATCGAATTGAAATACAAATTTCTCAAAACTGTTGATTTGCAATTATAGGTTTAAAATCTATATAGAACTTCTATCTTACTGAACACTATGAGAAGCGGCTGACTCACAGTGCATTGCACGCAAAGCCCCGTATGGGGAGTATTTGCAATACACAATAAATTGCGAGCTTCGAACGCCAACCCCCGTATTGAGAGAATTTACAATAAACAGAGCATGCGAGCTTCGCACACCAATTTTAGGCCTATGTGCTATGAACGCACCTGTGCGTCCGCTTTAAAATATTAGTGATTATTACGAAGAAAGGTTCAAAAATAAAGTAATTTCTACCCATTTAGGCTATAAATATAAAAAATAAAAGGTCAGTTCCTAGCAAAGGAAATACGAAATTAGCGTAGCAGTGAACGTGTTAAGCAGTTTGTCAAATGAGACGGGTGGACCGTTACATGCGGTTTATATTTACTACTCACCAACTCCCGAGGCGAAGCAAATGGAAACAGATTACAGTATAATCTGGTATTTTCACTGCAAAGATGATTGATTAGGACAGAGCTACTTGGATAGGGGTTAGGATATTGTGAGTGCGATATCCTAGATCCTGACGCTGCGTACTAAGAAGGGTTTTTGTGTAAATGACAGAATTTTTGTTTATGAAAGAGCGACAAGCCTAACCTAAAAACGCTGTTGGTTGTTAAAAAATGTACCGATTCAAATGTGTTGTTTTGGTAATAAATGTAAATGCTTTCAAGAAATGTATGTTGACCAGATTAAATAGGCCTAATCTAAAATTGATTCATCTTTTGACTGAAATAACTTTGGGCATTGCTAAACACAATACATATTTTTAAAGATAGTTTTTATTAAATTTGTATTTATAAACAAAGTTAATTAACGTAGTAAAAATGCAACACAGAAGAATGTTTCTTCGCATGTCACACCAAATATTTTTCCTCTATAATAATAATATTTATTTTTCTCAAATTATTTACATAAATAATAAATAATACATTTTGCTGGTTGGGAAATATCTAACCATCTCTTCAGTATTCGATAGTTCATTTAAAAAAAAAACTTAACTAAATACAAAATAATAAAAGTAATAAAAACAGAAATAAATACAAAATAATTAGTCTACCTTTACAATTAACATTTGACATAATGCGGCTACCCCTGCGGTGGTATTTGTTATTCGCAGGCCTCTACATACATAATTAAATAAAACAAAGGTTATCCAAACACACAATTGCTTACACACATACTCACATACACTCAAACTTCTAATATATATAAACTTCGAATATAAACCAAACCAATACATAAAACATTGACTACAAAAGATTCTTAAATAGTTCATCCCAGGACTCGAAACTCAAAAAACAACCCATCACTCGTGACATATACTTTACTATCCTTGGTTCTTACCTGATCTGCAATGGCAATTTATTAAATATTTTTAGACCAATTATTAAAAAAGACTTTTTGTAGTAAATTTTTTTCACTTTTGATCTTTGCATGTGCATCTGGGCAGTACTCCTTGTTATATAATAAATTTGGTCATTGCAAGTTTTGTCCATAATGTTTATATTTGTTTAATTTTTTAATAGAAACCCTAAATATTTCCAGGATAAAAGTTGCCTAGATTAGTTTCTGAAAAGTCCTCTACAAATATCTAACACTTTTGATAAACGATTGCCAATTAAAAGTCTTTAGTTCCTCGGAGTAAAAAATTCGTGAAAATCGGTTCAACCATTCTAGAGATAACCCGGACAATTAAAATATGCATGATAGGTTTTGGTAACATGTGAATAACCATATTTGCTGTTCTAATTGTGGAAATAAATTTATTCACTGTCCCTTATGCAGCATCTCCTTGGATAACTGACGGTAACAATCACGGACAACCACAAATGATTTCCACAAAGATTCTAGAAAAACTAAAATAGTGCAAGCTTTTAATCGACCGTTTTGGTACTGTTTCAGAAAATGGTAGATTACATCCTTCAAATTGCAGTGCAATTTACTGGTCTTAAATCTGATAAGTCCCTTCATGAGATTTTTAAGCAATAAACTGAACTGCAATTTGAAAGGAGTGATTTAGATTATTATAACTTAAACGGTACAGAAACAGATAATTAAAACTATCTATTAATTCAGTTCTTTTATAATTTCTATGGAAATCAATGTTAGTTCTCCAAAATAGTTTATTTGAAGTGAACCCTGAAGTGAAAAAAATAAGTATTGATTAAACAAAATTTTACTCAAAAAATCGTACGATAAAAACAACTTGCTGTGCGATCATATTCCAAATATTTTAAATATTTTTAATTGGAAATCTTTTAACAAAAATGTTAGATATTTTTCTAATGATTATTTTCAAAGTCAAATGGAGGTCTGCTTAAAGGTCAGGTAATAAGAAGATCTAAACAATTTAAGAACAGGATAATAATGTGGGGATTGACACTTTCTTTCTGGTGGTTTTGAAAATGTTGTAAATGTAATGACTATACACAAGTTATACTACTGTGAAGAGTATAAATAAATAAGCATTTGGAATAATATTATTCAATAAAATATAGTAATAATAATAATAATTATTATTATATATATAATATATTCTGTATATTTATAATAAATGCAGAGCTACTTCTTCACTGCATGTCTTGCTCATAATAATATTACATTTACCTGAAATCACAAACAATATAATTATTGTGTATTATATTTCAAATTCGCCTGCTTGTATAACCAACCCCTACTGAGATATAGGCAAAAAATAAAAATAAATTGGTAAATTTAAACCTCCCTCTTCCGCTCTCCTAGGGTCAAGGAATTTTAGTATGTTATACTACTAGGTACTCCAAACAATGTACCATAGTTAGTTGGGTTTTCCGCTTATTGACTTTCCATCTAGAACCATTCTTTGACTGGGCTAATATTCCAGAGCGTGCGTCATGTAAGAGACGATTTGGAAATATGTGGATTTTGAGTGAACGAGGAATGTAGAACTGGAGATCCCACTGTAAGATAAGAAAGAGTGAACGAACGTTCCTTTTTGTAAAACTGACGTTCGTTCATCGCTAGATCGGACCAAATTCGTTTATTAACGACCTATCTCTATAACGGTATTAAAATATTTAAAGTAAATCTTAAGTTATGACATGGAAATATTTACACTTATTAGTTTTAGACAGGTTTAAGTTCTAACCTATTTAAATGATAATTTATTCATAATGTAACATACATTTCTCATTTTATACAGTGTCGTAATGTACTATGCCATCAATGTATATATCATTTTAATTTAACTTACATTGCAATAAAATGTACGCAGTAACAATGTAAAAACTGAACAACATACACTGAAATTACACAGTACTTGAATATTATAACAGGTCAAGGCCGTAGCAAGGAGGGGGGGGGTTAAACACCCCCTCCCTTGAGATGCCGAATTTTAGTAGTAAAAATTAATTCTATGTTTAAAAAGTGCAAATTAAATTATAAAATAGACACAATGGAGGATCCAGCAACATATTTTACATCATTGTGCATTGCATGCATACTGATATTTACATTTAGAGTACTTGATCTAAAACGTACAATACACATGGATGCAGTAGGTTACAGCATTACTCTCTTGCGAGCTTGATCTTTTCTAAAATCAGAAAACTATGAAGGTTCAACAAAAATACTTTACTCTAACAAAACACGCAATGCTCTGTGTACTGAAAATTCTCCCAATACGGGGGTTAGATTGCAAAGCACGCAATGCATTTTGTATTGAAAATTCTCCCAATACGGCGGTTTGTGTACGAAGCACTCAATGCATTGGGTTTTGAAAATACTTCTCCCAATACGGGGGTTGGCGTGCGAAGCACGCAATGCATTGTGTTTTGAAAATACTCCTAATACGGGGTTGGCATGCAACTGGCATGTACTGTGCGTCGGCCGCTTCTCATAGTGTTCAGTTTCAAGCTCACATGTGCGTCCTTAGCAGTGAAAGTATTAAAAAGGTTTAAATTTAAATCCCCTGACCTCTCCTTCCCCCCCCCGCACCCCGAAAATGTTTCCTGGCTACAGCTTTGTAACAGGTTTGTTTTGGTTGAGTCGTTTGTTGTGTACATTCTATTTTAGTATTCAGTAATCATTCTACAATTTATTCGTATACTTTTGCCTAATCTAATAAAATCAAATACTGTAGTTAAATACAAATTATTCAAATAACCCATGAGTGAAAATTACGAGCTCGTTTGAATATGCAGGGTCGGTGCAATAAATTGTGCTTAGTTTAATAAATACCGTTATTGCTGTTTGAGTTGTATGCAATCGTATACACAGGATTAGATAAAAGTCTGGAGACACTATAGTAGTATTTAGTGAGTTGGTAGAGAAGAGTCAAATTTATAAAATGTTTATAATTCATAAAAATATACTTTTTTTATTTATGGGACAACTTGGCCACCAATATTCAAAATTGTTCAGAAAATTTAAAATAAAAAATGAATTTTTGTAAACTTTGTAATAATATAGATGACAAATTTCCTACAATTCACTAATTCACAATAATTATATTAAAACATAACAACAAACTAAAACAAAACAACGCACTAAATAAACAAATTTTATAACTTAACAATCAAATACGATGATATGCCATAGATTCGAAACTTTGCATGTTTTTTGCGTGATTGTTATAAGTCATAGAGTAACCAACTATATACCAATTAATCCTTAGAATGTCACGATTAAGATGATATACTTTATAACAAGATCCATTCAATATTATTATTAATGAACAAAACAATATTTGAAGTAAACGATAGCTGCGGCTGTTAAAATTGTTGATATTACAAAAACTATAATCTCAAAAATATTGTAGAAAATTAATCTGTTTTAGATTTGTTTTAAATACTGTACCTTTAAAAAAACAGATACTGATTCCTGTAAAGAAAAATTTTGTATTATAAACATTGTGCCAGTCTACGATAAATTTTAAAAATATTGGAAGAGTACCGGGCTATATAAGACTGCACATGTAAAATTAAGTTCAAAACCAACCAAAAAGCGAAAATTCTTACCTTTGCGATAAACCAACTCCAACGGCAGATTTGCTTTAGCTAATCACTTACACAAAATTAAATATTTTCTTTGGGTTAAATTCAGTAAACCAAAGTTTGCATAACAAATTTTATTTATTCATAAAAAAATTGTACATGCCCTTCGAATATTTACATGCTTTTAAGTATAAAAGTATATATTTATATGAACTTAAGTATAAACAGATTATATTTATATGCCCTTAATTTGTAGTACATTGATTTGTTTTAAAAGAAGCCCCCTTTATTATTTTAAGAAAAAGGCAAAACAAATCCCTCCTTTACTATTAAAATTTTAAAAAAGCAAAAAAAAAAACACCGTTTTTAATAACTATAACTTTTGTTTTTATCTATAATGTATCAAATACAACACATGAGCAGATTTAAATAAAGTACAGAGTTACGTTATTATTAGTACATAAACTAGTGGTGAAAATGTCAGTACGGCTTTAGAATAATACTTTTATTTATATAATATTTTTATTTCAATATATATATATAAATTGCTGGCCAACGTTGTTTTTATAACAAATTAGATTTAGTTTTGAAAATAAAAATAAATAAATAAATTTCATGTTATTTTTTTTTGTGTGGCGTCACTTATACTTTAAAAAATATTTAATTTTGAAATAGATCCTTGGGGTCTAATATACCAAAATGTGTTAGCTTCTCTTCCCTATTATTTTAAATACTTTAATTTCAAGTTTAAACGTTAATTAAATAATAGGCTATTATTTAAATTTTACATATTATTAATTAAATACTGTATTTTTGTGTCCACGCAATAAAAAATAACAGTTCACATAGTCCATTAAAATTTGATTAAATGTTTTGGTGAAATTAACAAAGATTTATAATTACGCTTTCCATGTTTTGAAATACAAGTCACTGAATTTACTAAGTTCTATTGGTGTTTGAGAAATGAGGTTTCAAAGTAGCCTAAAGTTGAATTATGACAAGTTCAATGAGGTAAAAGCAACTAGGTTTTGTTTCTTTCTTTGTTTTACTCTAGTTCTCTCACATACTTGCACCCATCAATTTGACTGAATCAAAGAGAAAAACAAAAACGTTAATATTTGATATCCCACTTACTGGAACAAGTTTGATGGTGCAAACTATAATGTCTAGATTGCACGGTTAGAATGGTCAAAACTTGTATAGAACACATTGCACAACATTTTAATTAACATGCACAGACTTTAATTTTTTTAACTTTGCTTAATTCTCTTTACTTAATATTGATTGTACTAATTTTTATATTTTTCGAAAACTCATAAACTTAGTTTAACATATAAGCCAACTAAAATTAACTTTGATAGTGAAACCTTTGTCTTTAGAACTGTCATTTATAAGAAAATGCATTTCAAACAAATGATAAACAAAAATTAACAAATTATTAACACCTTTATAATCAGATAGGCTTTACTGACACATGTGATCAGCTAAAACATTCTAAGCAGAAATTAGATGTAATTATAAGTATTTACCTGCGTAACATGACGTTCTCGTTTGATTTAATTAATTTACACGCGAACCTTTCCAAATCATAGCGGAGTTACACTTCCACTCGCCTTTAACTTTATTTCTAATAACCAAAACTCGACAGTATGACTAGACTAACTGCCTCAAATATTGTCACAATGATTGACCTTCACCCGATCAATCCAGGTCACTTCCGCCAAGTTAATCTGTATCGACAATGCCCTCCGGCAGTCAGAGTGTAATTTAGAGGGGTAGACTATCGTAGCACGCGCGACCGTAGGTTGAGTTATATCACCCAGAAGAAGGTAAGGTTTTTGGTTTACTCTTTTTCAAGCAAAAAAAAAACGTTACAAAAGCTAATTGAATTTCCATTCTTGTTTAATTTTTTTTTTTTAGAAATTCTACAAAGCGTAAAAATATGTTATCAAATTAAGAAAAATCTCTGAAAATTGGTTTTATGAATTTTACCTAGGGTGTACACAAACCAGTTTATAGTTTTATAACAAAACTGTATTACCATTGCGAACTGTTGTTATAAACAATTAAATAGTCGATGATAAAGCTGATTAACAGCTTTATTAATTTTTGATTAACCTAGTATGGACCAATTTGAATGATTTAGACTTGGACACTAATTTTACAATAACGGTTAGGACAGAAATAGGGATGATGAATTTTTACTATTGATACTTTCTTGAAACTATTGGCATTGAAGAAACAAATTGTTTCTTCAATGCTATTGGTTAGCTTCGTTTCTCTTGAAAATGTCTTCTTAGAAAACTTTAAGAAACAGTACTCATTATTATATATTTTTACATTTGTAAGATTCATTGAGTTTAACCTGATGTCGAGTGTTCAGTTTAGTCACAAATTCGTGAATATTAAATTTGACATTTTTATTCATGTGCTACCGCATTGTTTTAACAGCTGTTAAAAACGCATTTAATGAATTATTGTCTCTATCTGTGAAAACAGTAAAGTTATTTAAATATGTTGTAATTCAGAAAACATTATTACATTCTGTAACATAGCAGATGGTAGTGGGAGCTAATAATGAATAAGCCGCCACGTTTACAAGATCTTTAGCTTCGCAAAGTTAGTCTAAAAATGTTTTCACAATCAAAATTTTCCGATTTTTAATATAATTTTCCGTAGTTTTTATCTGTTTTCAAAGTGGAAGGAGATGTAAAACCTCCCATGTAGTATAAATATAAAAACTTGTTTTAACTTTACTTTATGTTAAGTTTTAAAACTTAAATAACAATTAATTTTAATTCTGTTACATGTTTTTTTGTAGTTTTAAGCAAAAATATAATCTCTATTGTTCGAAGGTGAAATTAGTTTCAACTTTACGGTGCTGTTGTGTGGTAAATGTCATACTGCTATGACACCAAATGTTTCAAACCCTAAATTACAATGACAAATATTACAATTTTAATAAAAATTCAAATGTGATTTAGTCTTTTAACAAATATTAAGAAAAACAAATTTATTCCGTCTACTCCTGGGTGGTATGATTTATTTAGATTACTAAAGCGTAGCAATAAAATAAATATACCAAGTCTAAAGAAACAAATGATATTTACCAAATTTTGAGATAATATGGCAGCGTTGTGAGGTAACAAGAATACAAACGTGTCACAAAGGTTGAGTCTCAAAATGCATCCGTCAGATAGAGTCAAATGTATATTTAATGCTTTATATAGAAACGTGTTTTTTATAATGTTGTATAGTTTAAAGTATTTTTTTAGTTTAAAAAAATATTCTCAAATTATTTATTTAAAATTTGTAATGCTTGCAAATATTTTTAATTTATTAACACGAGGCACAATACTTCTTTCAATAATTAGGGCATTTTAAAATACAAAAATTAAGTTTAACTTAGAGGTGTGTTTAATGAGACACAATTGTCCAATTTTAGAAATAAAACTATTTCGGCAACAGTAATGTATACAAATTGGTAGATTACTGTGCTTAAAGGATTTAAATTTTGATCTAAATCTAAAAAAAATCATAAATAAAAACAAGAATAAACTTTTAGCGTAATGTGTTTCTTTAATTAACCTGGGGCTTCAAGGATTTTACTTCCAGGTCACTACATTTTTGTAGAAAACATTACTTTTGTACGAAAGGCAGTCTTGGTATTCACCAAACTTCCAGATTCTCTTTTAAGGAAAAGATTGTAAACCCACCTACCCCTTAAATGCTTAAATTGTAGTTTTTTACATAAACACAGGAATTAGACTTGTGTCGCTGTGATTCCAGAGTATAGTTTCGTATAGGCATGGAGGTTAAATTGTAAATGTAAAGGTTACTGCTAAGGGTGAAAATGTAAGAACAACCCCTAAAAACAATAAGTTTTTTTATAGATGTAATTGGCGACACTAGATAATCTTATCAAGGTGTCCAGACCTAAAGGTTATAATTAATTGTATGAGCTCTATAGACCTGAAGTGTTTCCCCCTTTTTCTCAGTGAATATATAATTGATTATATTGTAATTAATACAAATCTATTGTTAGAATCAGTTTAAGGTAAGTATATCTGTGAACATGAAGCCAGATGTGGATCATGATTTTTACAGAGTCAAAAATGTAACTTATCTTATGAAAATGAAGACATTGCATTCAACTGTAGATAAATAAATTGTTGATTTCCTCTAAAATTACATTTTAAAGTTTTGCTCTATATGACTTATATAACTTTGTATTATCTTACATACAACAATTTAATACAGTGTAAGTTATGCATTTTATTGTCTTTCATATATTTTATTCATTATTAATAAATAATGTTCTCCTATATTCTATGATATAAAGCCTTGTTATTGATTCTCCTATGGAATTATATTCTCTCAATTAGGAAATTAATATATTTTATTTAAGTCAAAAAATATCTGTGTATTAAAATTAAAAAATTATGATCATATATATATATATATATATTTTTAAATACAATTGCTTAAGAAAAAACATTAGCAGTTTCAAGCTAAAATTCAAACTAATTGCATGTATATCTTCAGATGCATGACACCCTTTATGAATCTGTATTGCGATTGGTGGAGATTAGAGAAACTAGAAATAAATGTATATATATGTTTCACGCGATCCTTCGATTGATTGTGCCACAAGTTCCAAGGTTACAAAACATTTTTTCAGACCAAAGCTAAGCCGGAAATGAATTAAAGATAAATACAAAATAAATCATCGCCTAAAATGATTATTTTAGAAAACCCGTAATAGACCCGCTCTTGTGTAAATTGTTATAAATCTTGTCTTGCGAATATTTTTTCATTACTTTTTTTTATTTTTAACAGTTTAGCCTTCGTTATACATTAAACCCTTGTTCAATAATTGTCCAATCACATGATGAAAACACGCTGAAATACATAAATTGTTTACCGGTAGCCATTGTTTAATATATCATTAAAAGGTTAATCAAAATCAGATAACTCGTTGATAAAATACCCTTTTTTATAAAATAGTTTAGGGGTTTATAGATTAAGTTAACGAGAGTTTAATTGGTTAGCAATAAATGAATGTTACAGATGTTTTTAAATTGAAAATTGAACAATAGTTAACTATTGTATTATAAACTGGTCTCTACTTATCCCTAAACTATTGTAACCGATTTATTACATGATTGCATTACGTTGTGTTAGCATATATACAAAGTAAAAGTTAATCTAAAATCAATACCTAGAGAATGAGTGGTTTTGTTCTTAATTAGATTTCCATTATGTTCAATTAACAGCCCGACCTTAATTACTCGGTCCACGTTTAGTCTGTAAAAACATCATCCAAGAACTAACTTAAAAGCTGCATAACTTGAAACGATTCCAAAGTTTCAAACTGTGTGGGATGGAGTAATTTATACAATATTATGAATAACAAAAGTTTACTTCTTTATTTATTCAAGTTTACCTCAAAACATCAGCATCCACTTGCTGTCACAGTGCATATTTTTTTTTTTTTAACACAGTGCACAGGACGTGTTTTTTCTAAAATATTATTCAAAATTTGTATAAAATGTGAAATGTTTTTTGTAATTAAAACTCTCGCCTTTTGTGGTTTAAGTTTTCTAAAGTGTTAAAGATATTTCAAAACAGTTACCCAAAGAATACTGACATGGATAGACACACAAAAACAAAAAAGACAACATGGGATAAAGGTTACAGGGTAATAAAACTAGTTGAATGAAACAAACTTTTAATGGGTTAGGTGATGATGTGAATTTTGGTCTTTTAATTCTGAGCTTATATATAACATTTTGTAAATATCTATATGTTTTACTATAATATTAATTCAATATATAAATAACAACATAATCGTACTATAGTTTAAGGTCAACCGTTTTTAATATCTTCTACGTAAGAGCTATGGTCATAAACCAGTTCCAGAAAATGTGTACATCAAATATCTACCAAAGTGTGATTGCTATATACATTAAGGTTTTACTCCTAATAAACAAGATCGTTGCTTATATTACGTGATTGTACATATGGTGTATTTTGTAATATTTTATTTTATGTGACTGCAATCCTTATATTTTAGACGTTTTAGAGCAGTTTTTTATATACCAAACATTAAAAACGGAACCAGACAACCTCCTTAACGATCAAGTGCAATTTGGATCACACGCCATATACGACAGTATCATAAAGTTAGAAACGCCTACAAGTTAGGCAAACCAAAAACAGCTGACTGAACAGTGATTCAACATCGCATCGGCAGTTCATGTTAAGGTCGGCCCGAAATTAGACCTGTTTTAATAACCCTAATAAAATTTATGTTATAACGACCCAGAAATGGTGAATTTTTTAAAGTGTTTTACGTGTGTTTTTAAATGTGTTTTTTAAGTGTGTAATGTAGGTATTGCGACGTGAGAATACTTTGACAATGACATTTGTGGTGTCGAAACCGCGGTCAGATGTATTCTGAGCCAAAAACGGACTGTTTGAAGGTTAGTAAAAATAATAAATATTATATTTTATACCTTCACGACGATGATTGTTTGATGAAAATCAGTTTTTATGTTTAAGAATATCATTTGTGGATTCCATTTTAAACTGGAAATAGAGAAAAACGTAACTTCAAAATATGTAATTTTGTATAGATTAGAGAAATTAATAAATTTAAATTTCTAACAATGTTTATCATTAGTTGCACTTTGATTTGATAGCGTAATGTGGACTATTTTTTATGTATTTGACTGATTGTAGTTCAGGGAAGCCGGTACAAGTACAGCAGCATTTCTTCCATGCACAAGTTCTAGTAGTTTATCACTAAAAAAGTTAAAGGATTTCAGAGATGACCTGGTCTAAAAAAACCCCTAGTACCAACCATTGCACTCACTTAATTTGTAAAACATTAGGGAACTCAAATTGTATTTTGAACACTAAGTTCTTTATTTTGTAGGGTTCTTTTGGACGATTTTGAATTTTTAACCTTTTTCTTGGTTGTTCTTGTTCCCTCTCAATTTCAAAAATTTCAGATTATATGTAATTTATCTTTTTATATTTCATCTATATCATCTTCCAGGTTATTTATTTCGGATAAATTAGTGGCGAAATTGTTTGTATCTCAATATGCATTAATAGAATCAATTCTCTTCCTCCACATCGTCGAAAATTTCGTTTGCTTTTGAAAGTTCGTTAAAAATGTAAAAGTATTGATGCTTCCTATATCAAATAAACAAACATTTAAAAATAATAAAACCCAATAAGAAGCAAAAAAGCAAAACTGTCTAATATAAAAAGAAAAACAACAAAATCAGACTTTATTGATTGCTATGACTGTATAAGGCTAATAAAGGTAGTGCCACGAAAATTATATATATTAATGAAGACGACATAAGTGCGAAGTACAACCAGAAGTCCGAGATCCAAGAAATAAGACAAGAGAAAGAATGGTACACACGTACACAATCACATTAATCCATAGCCGGTTGGGAGCAGTGTTGCTAGAACCCAACACGAATTTCACTCCAAAGGTCTTAAAATTTCCCTCCAAGGAAAATAATTAGAGTTTAATTTCCTGCAACAGCAATAGATAACGTTATATCAAATGTCAGTTTTTATTTCTTAACAGTCAAAATTATTCAGTCTGGAATGTCAAAACATTATTCACAGAACAAATCATAATAATGCATACTTTACTCAAGTTAGTTACTATCGCTCTGAAAATATTAATATTTTAAAATACTTACTAAAACACTTAAATTGGAAGAGTTTTAATAGCTTGAATGAACTAGATAGCAAAATTGAATATTTCTTACAAACTTTTAGTCCTATGTTTTTTTATTAATATTTCTTTTACTTTAAAAAGAAACAAATTAAAATGAAACTTAATCAATCCAACAAAAAAGTAGATAACCAAAGGAATTATTATTGTATCTAGGGAGAAGTTAAAATTATGAATAAATAAAACAGCAACCATTCAAGAATTGAAAACAAATTATAAAATTTACAAGCGAATATACAGACGTGTAATAAGTAAGTTGTAACTAAATCATATGAAGTAAACAAATGTGTAAATTGAATAATGTTAGTAAAACTTTTTGGAAAATGACTAATGGTGATCGCTAACAGAATGTTAATTCTGGCAATGTGATGTTGGAGGTTGATGGAGTTAGTTATTCTGAATCATTTCTTTAATACTTTCTTCACTGAAAATGTATTTCTAGGTAAAAAATTTAAGCCATATTCATTCCGAAACAGAGATATGGAGCCGTAAATGTTTCTTTTGCCTGTGCATGAGAGGGTGTTTCCAGAACTATTAGAAAATTAAAAAATAAAAAGTCTACTGATATTGATGAAGTTTCTGTATGGCTTATCAAACAGTGTTCTAATAAACTTAAAAAATCTCTTCAGGTTTTAATAAATTCATCATTCTCCGAAGGTAAATATTCCTATCTCGATCAAAATCCTCTAAGTTCCTTCCTTCCTAAAAAAAAATTATAAAGAAATGATTTTAATAACTACAGACCCATTTCTATGAGAATAAGTGTCATTGGTCACTTGAAACAACGAAAAGCAGTTATAACAGAACTAAAAGAACTGCAATTTTTGTGAAATCATATTGTTTAATTTAACCTTTGTTACGGAAAATCAGGAAACGTTACATCTAGTGTCACTGGCGACAACTAATCCTACTAGACGCTGCTAGAAGTAAATAGGTTGGTGGGGCGGATGGATGTTGATGAACGTTTAATACTCACAAATCAAAGTGGCTTACGCTTCCTTACTAGAGTTTATTTAATTTCGGTGAAACTTAAAATTGTCGAAATTGTTTTTTTGTCTATAACTAAGTTTAGCAGATGATGTTTCTAGAATAGATTCTCCCTCGAACTAACAAACTAATGTAATTTTTCACGTCGGCAAAGTATCGATTTACGTCTCTGTCAACTTTACTTAGCTTATTTGATGTTTTAGCAACATTCTGTCTTCTTGGAACTTGACTAATGTAATAAACCATCTCCATACTTGACTGAACTATTTGGCTTTCTGTGTCACGAATACCAATCTATTTCGGTAAGCAAGGAATTTCCACGTGTTTGAACAATTTGTCTGTATTAATTACCTATACTCTACTGCATCTCCGCTCAGTGTTACCAACTCAACATGTTTACTGTTTATAGATTTTGATCTCAGAAACATTTTTAACGTCTTATTTATATTAAATTATAAAGCGAAAATTTTTGTTTGTTAACCTATACTGATGAACATTACTTATCCAAATTGTCTACAGTTTTATCATGAAATGTGATTAAAATGTAAGGTATTTAAAGCTGTTTTCAACTATATAAAATTTGGGGTTATTTACAATATGGTAGAGTCACTCTAATGAACATTACGACCCCTGAAACACTCCTTGCGAAAACTATGACAAAGTAGCCCTTTAATCAAATTAAAAGTAGTATTGGCAATCACCCAAGCTTCTGAGAAATAAAAGAAACATTCCAAACTTATTAATTTTAGAAACAAACCTTTTAAACCCAATAAAGGACAGAAAGTACTAACTTTAATTAAAAGTAATATAATTTATTACCTGTCAGTTGTGTAGTGTTTATTACTTTTTGTTTAATGATTTTGTTTCTTTGTTAAAGCAATTAAATGTTTCTTGATAACATACAAGTTGTTCAGTAGGTAAAACTTCATAACTTTAACAAAAATTAGAGAATATTTGTTACCATTCGTGCTACAAATCATGACATGATGACGGGATATACTTTATTGAAAGTAATATAGAAACGCGACTTTATGTAAGACGGCAACAAAACATCTATTTAGGACAAATATTTAAATTTTTTTGAAAAAGTAGCTTTTAGCGTATAAAGAGGATTTTATTCAAATATTGGAGGATTATTATTAAACTTTTTACAAAACAAGTTTCCCCCAGACCAAGAATAAAAAACAACTCTGGAAATTCCCATGAAAAAAAAAATACTATTTTTGCATGATGAATATCACGGAACTAAACAGGTCCGTACAGTGTACTTCTTTCGTCAAAACTTTCTAAGGCTGTATAAATGTACTAGAAGCATATTTAAATTCAAATATTTTTTTTTAAATTTGGAAATTCGTTAAAGTTTTAATAAGTACTATTAAAATTAAAAATAACCAGATGGAAAAATCGCGTTACGTTATTGTAGCTTTTCAAAAAGATAGGAAGATTCAAATTAAAAAAGACGCTTCCTTGTTTGACCGTTGTGGAGTGGAAAATGTAAAACTTTACTTAAATTCACAGTATTTTCCCTACGATAGTATCCACGGGGACGTTTCGACCATGTACGAGATGTACTCTAGGTTTCAACAGTCTTACTATCTACGTGAGTCGTCTCCTTGCATGGAGCTCGCCTCATTCAAGGACAAAGCCCCGATTTTTGTGATTGACTGTTCGAAACAGAACGATTCTATAAAATCAGGTCCTGTTGACGTCAGACTTGAGATAGAAGCCTCTTCCAATTTTGACGATAAAACCACGGCCTACTGTCTCATTCTACACGATACACATATAGTGTACAATCTTCTTTCCGGTACGGTTAAAAAGATGGTCTAGGCTCAGTCGTGATCGAGAAGCCGAAGAAGATGGACGTGGAGACCAAGTATCCGCCTAACCTGCCTCTGGGCATCTTTTTGAAATCCGTACATTTCTTAAACGCTGAGTGCACAAAATTTATAGCGACAGGTTTATTTCAGCATATGGGCTACGGCATCGGACTATTGCTTCGTGCGGATAAAAAATTTGTTTTCTTTTCCCACAAATTGTTTAACGAAATACTCGTTCATATTGAAAATGTAACAACAGCTGTAGCGACTATGGAGGAGTACCTTTTCAAATTGACTACCGGTGATTTTAAAGTGCATAGTGTGTTTGGTAAACGATACGTTATACTATATGATGGGGAGCATTCGTTGCCCTTAAACACTACAGAGTGGGAGCTGTTTGTAGACAGTATTCCGTTAGTGGCACGTCGTATTAAAGAACTATTTTATATCGAGGGTGACTTACGCGATTACATCAGTGAGTGTTTGACCAACGACGAACTCGTTTCTAGCACACTCCCTGAAGCGGACAAACTGTACGATGAAATCGTCCTGTTTAAAAAATATGCAGGCAGTGGTTGAATTTCACGGTTTCCGAGATAACGAAAACAGATATATAGTCAAAGAGTTTGCTATAGTTTGTGATGACTTTGAAAGCGTCATTGTTTTCAAACCACCCTATAAATTTGACCTATTGAATGCTAAAGCTCGGAGATCGGTGCGTTATTTGCAAAAGCACTATCATCTTCTCAAATGGGATGATGGTAGTGTCCCGTATGACGAGGAAACTGTACGTTCTTTGTGCGAACCGTTCTCCACAATTTTCACAAAAGGATTGGAAAAAGCTCAGTTTTTGAGAAAATTTCATCCTCGTGTGAAGGAATTGCCAGAGGAAGAAATATACTCCTACTGTACAGAAATTAAATGTATATTACCTCAACACTTTCAATACGATAGTAAATGCGCATTAAAAAGTGCTAAATATTTTTACAATTAATTTATTCCTTACTTAGTGTATGTGTATGTGTGTGTGTGTGTGTGTGTGTGTGTGTGTGTGTGTGTGTGTGTGTGTGTGTGTGTGTGTGTGTGGATGTATGTGTGTAAATAAATTTTTGTCGTACAGTTTCTCAAAAACGAATCAACCGATTGAATTCTACGACATGTCATTCGAAAGGGTGTATCAAAACTTAAATCTGATTAGATTTGAGAGTTAATCCATCGAGCCAATCCGAAGAAATTTAAAAAAATAACCTAAATTTTTTTTGGAATTTTTATGTTTTTTAAAAATAACTTTAAAGCGTGCGAAAAAATCATAATAAAACCATGTATACATTTTTTGTGCTTAAAAAACTACGTCGACTGCTTTTTTGAAAATGAAAATCGGACGACGCATTCAAAAGTTATCGTTGTTTAAAAATTCACAAATTTTCGTTTTTTGGTATTTTTTGGTATTTTTTTAACATATCTTCCAGATTTCTCAACCAATCAATATAAACCTGTACATTTTCTTTTTGTGCTTTAAAAACTGCGTAGAATGCTTTTTTAAAAATGAAAATCGAACGACGCATTCAAAAGTTATCGTTGTTTAAAAATTCACAAATTTTCGTTTTTTGGTATTTTTTGGTATTTTTTTTAACATATCTTCCAGATTTCTCAACCAATCAATATAAACCTGTACATTTTCTTTTTGTGCTGTAAAAACTGCGTAGAATGCTTTTTTAAAAATGAAAATCGAACGACGCATTCAAAAGTTATCGTTGTTTAAAAATTCACAAATTTTCATTTTTTGGTATTTTAACAAAAAAACTCATTTTAAGCGTTTAAAATTCAAACTAAGCGGGAAGTTCTAGGGTTGGCCTGCACGGTCAACCAATTTTTTTAGTAAATTTGACCCCTTAAAATTTCGAATTTTTTTAAACCCTTTCTTAGTGAGCACCTATGGCTCTAGAGGAAGCTACATACCAAATTTCATTCCAATCGATTCGGTGATTTTTTTAGTAACTTTGACCCCCTTAAACCCTCCTAAAATTTCGAATTTTTTAAAACCCTTTCTTAATGAGCACCTATGGCCCTAGAGGTAGCTACATACCTAATTTCGTTCCAATCCGTTCAGTAGTTTTTGAGAAATCGTGATCAGTGAGTCAGTGGGGTTTGGCTTTTATATATATATAGAGCAATAATAAAAATAAAAAAAAAATTATATTACCAACTTAAGGAAACAATATTATACTATGTAACACCAGATGTTTGATTATAATACAGTGGGCCTTGTTTTTGTTTTTACCTAATCTGAAAAACTGTCAGTTGTGAAGTATAATTACCTGATTATAAATTTGCCAAATTGGTTGCAAATAAACGTGTTTTAATTCATTGCAGCCCCAAATTAAATTATGTTAAGTTTTTGATCCAAACAAGCTGTTTTATTTATAATATTTAACGACAGATAATTGAATTAATACGGTAAATATTTTTCGTTGATTTTTATTTGTGTTTGCTTTTAGTTTCTTAATCTAACCTTAAACAAGCTGCTGGTTGTGAAGGATAAAAAACTGTTTGTAAATGCACCAAGTTGGTTGCTATGGTAATGAATGTAAACAAAACATGTGTTGCTAAGCTTTTTTATCCGATCAGCTGTTTTACCAGAATCTGGACGCTATAAAATAATTGTTTTGCAAAATCCTGTCTTGGTGTGGGTCTACGACCCTATAAGAAGAAATAGCAGATGTAATATATTTCTACTGGTCTTACCTGAACGTAAGGCTCTGCCGCGTCTTCTCGAACTAAAACTAAGGCACTGCCGCAACCCATGCGTATGATATACGTAATTACGAACTAAAATCCGAACTTGACGTAACCTAACCTTAGGCTCTGTCGCACCCAGGCGTATGATGTACGTAATTACATAATAGTAACACATTATTATTTTAATCAATTAGTTATTATAGTACATGAAAATATTTCCCCATACATTTCAGGGGCCCCATCATCCAAAGGCCCTATACATTCGAGGGCACCATATATCATATATGTCAAGGGCTCCATCATCCAAGGGGCCCAAACATTCGAGGTATTGCAATGACGATGACGAAATTTTTTACCGAAACTGTTTAAAACAAATTTTAACACAATTGATTTACGTTTGAAAATATTTGCACAATAATTTTTTGACAAGAGGAGCCGAAAGTTTAAAGGTTTTATGAAGCTTGTTGTTGAACTAATGAATATTAGTCGAAAATGTGCTAAGGTTGGTGTTTCAAGGACCTTACAGAGAACGCTAAAGTTTTGAGTGGAGATTTTTGTATTTAAGAATTTAAAAAAATATAGATCGCGCTAGTGTCCAAACAATTGAAATACTAATGAGAAGTTATTTTTGTTGGAGTTTGACTTTTAAAAATGTTCAAAGGACAAAATAAATTATAACACATTGAGGTATTAAAATATAAAAACCAAAATCACATATTGCAAAACGTACATTTCGTTGGGCGTAAACATTCTAACAAGGTTAATTTAAACTTTCTTTTAACGATATAATAATAATAATAATAAATATACGTTATTAGGAAGAACTTATAAATAATTTGGCGTCAGTTATGAGTGCAGGAGATATCTAAAACTATCCTAGTTATATAAAACACCGTAACTAAAAACTCGACGGTAGATACAATGCTACGCACACTGAGTATTAAAATTAAAAAAAAAGAAATACACATTCTTTACCACTGTTTAAGCAGTGAAAACTTCTTCCTGTAAGACATCTATGAATTTTTAAGGTAT
>JAGFPH010007909.1:43284-53844 GCA_018207615.1 Philaenus spumarius | reverse complement strand
GGAAAAAATATAGGCGATTGACTACTATAGGAAAAAATATAGGCGATGGTCTATTATACGGAAAAAATATAGGCAATGGTCTACTATACGGAAAAAATATAATTATTACTAATATATTGTCACTTATATAGTGTAAAATATTTTTTAAATGCCTCCTTAAAACGTTATATGCAATACATCGTTTAAATACAGTATTATATTATTTATAATAATTTATTGCAATAAACTTGTTTGACTCTAGGAAGTTAATAGTAAAAATTTCTACTCCTATAGTTGTAAAGTAAAATGTTAAATTGTTAAAGTAATAATACTAAATTGTTATCATTGAATTATTAAAATTATTGTTCATTTACGAAAATTAAACTCGGTAGTAATAGTACTTTGCAAAAAGAAACATGTGTACTTAATTATTGTGGTAGTAATAATAATTTAAGAAACAAAAATTACAATGTGCACTTAAACGATCAGTGTTATTAAAAAGACCGTTAATTATTAAATGATTACTATTAATAATTATTTTAATTGGAAAAATCATTACTTTACAAAGTAATTGAAACGTAACTTAATTAGTAAATTACTCTGCTTAAAAGTAAAATTGCTTAAACTATAAAACATCCAGTTTAATTACTAAATAAAACTCACCAGCTTCATGTTGATTATCACCTTTCTATGATAATGAACCACTCTATTAGCTATATATATAGTTAGTATAATGCAGGGAGAGGCGGTATAGACCTTGATACGTGTTTATATATATATATATAAGTTGTACATACGACAATCGTGTACACAAAGATACATGCATTACGTCTTTAACAAGGCCAAAAGCACGGAAGCTTTCTTTAGTGTCTAGTTTGGAATTTATAGATTGTAGATTGTACTTATCTATTTTTATAAATTATCGACTGTACTTGTCACTTCCACGACTTTAGGTGCGGCTTTTGCGTAGTGAAATGATCTTAGGAAGTAATCACGATACGTTTTGTGAGTCAGATTTGCGAACAAAAATAAATTACGTAATCGTTACCATCTCTACCTATATAAAAAGCATCCTCTCTCCCCTCCCCCCTCTCTCTCTACTATAATACTAGCATTATCTATATATCTATATATATAAAAGGAAAATACCACACACTTCTCATTTGTTCTCAAAACTACTGAACGGATTGGAACGAAATTTGGTATGTAGCTTCCTCTAGGGCCATAGATGCTCGCTAAGAAATGGTTTAAAAAAATTCGAAATTTTAGGGGGAGTTTGGGGGTGTCAAATTTACTAAATCACGATTTCTCCAAAACTACCGAACGGATTGGAATGAAATTTGATATGTAGCTACCCCTAGGGCCATAGGTGATCGCTAAGAAAGGGTTTTAAAAAATTCGAAATTTTAGGGGGTCAAAGTTCTT
The DNA here is from genome assembly GCA_018207615.1 of Philaenus spumarius. Taxonomy (NCBI): domain Eukaryota; kingdom Metazoa; phylum Arthropoda; class Insecta; order Hemiptera; family Aphrophoridae; genus Philaenus; species Philaenus spumarius. The sequence continues at coordinate 52,440 of JAGFPH010007909.1, read as the reverse complement.
AAAAATCCCCATAAGAAATACATAGTGTAATATATCTATATATATAAAAATGAATTGCTGTTCGTTAGTCTCGCTAAAACTCGGCTGGACCGATTTGGCTAATTTTGGTCTTAAAATATTTGCAGTAGTTCATAAAAGGTTTATACGTAAAGAAAAATTTGAAAAGATTCCCGAAAAAGTTTCAAATTTGGAAGAAACTCAACAGCCTTTACTGTATGAACTCAAAACCATAGCTTACAAAAACAGCTGTTCGTATAAAAAGCTTAGCAACACGTTATGTTTGTTTACAATCATTACCATAGCAACATTACTTAGCAAATTTATAATCACTTTATTACTCTTCAAAACTAACAGCTTTTTAAGGTTAGATTGAAAAACTATAAACAAACACAAGGAAAAATCAACGAAAAATGCTTACAGAATTATAATTTAACTCAAACATTGGTTATTAAATATCTATATAGGCCTACTTAGAGATATGCTGTTTAAAATATTGTTTATATAAAATATATCATAACTATGAATTTTTTAATACTTTTCAAAACATATTTTCGCTATCAATAATAATAATAACAAACAAATTATTTGACACCATGCATAACCATAAACATACTTGAGTTTAAACATATTATATTGAAAACTAAACAAACAATCTGAATTAAACTAAATGCCATTAAAATATCACATTCGTAGCTTTATTTTGATATATAATTGTATATTTAAATACTAAACAATATCTTATACTAATTAGGCCTATACATTTAAAATTAAAAACTCTATTTGAACCAGTTTGTTACATCCTAAATTAACGAGGATGTTATAAAGTGATTCAAATATCTTTTCTACGACCCCCAGCTAATTTAAACACTCGCTAAGAAAGGGTTAAAAGAAATTCGAAATTTTAGGGTGGTTTGGGGGGAGGGGTCAAAGTTACTATAAATCCCTATAAGAACGAATTGGAATGAAATTTGGTACGTAGCTTCCTTTTAGGCTGTAGGTGCTCGCAACATTGTCAATGAAATTAAGTGAAAGTCAAAATTAGTAAAACCTATAAATTAAAACGATATATTTAAAGCTTTTTCATGTTAGATAGTAGTTTACAGGAATACAATTTTCAGTGCTTTCTTAAATAGCGTAGCCTTTTTTTCATGACCACAGTAGGATACGCACAGGTATTCAACGAACACTTAAAAAGAATTACAATTACGTCAAAAAGACTGAAAATACTAACAACCACGGGCAACGCCGTACGGGTCAGATAGTTTATTGATATATATTTTTTGTTCATATACATTTAACTTTGATTTGCAAAGCCGGAACTGGCCAGTTGTATATATAAGAAGTTTTGTCATGACTGACTGACTGGCACAGAATCAACTTGGAGAAAAAACCACTTAAGATTAAAACACGAAAATTAAAAGGTATATTGTTATGGGGTTATAGGAGCACACTAAGAAAGGATTTTGTAAAAAATGTATTTTAATGCTTAAAAATAGTGAAATTTTTGTCGGTTCACGCCCAGCCCTATAACAGATAAAACAGCTGATCAAAAGCTTAGCAACGCTTGTTTGTTTACATTCATTACCATAGCGACCAACTTAGCAAATTTAGAATCAGTTTATTATTCTTCACAGCCAACAGAATTTTTAGGTTAGATTAACAAACTAAAAGCAAACACACAATAAATCAATGAAAAATGATTACTGTATTAAATTAATTTCAAAGATATGTACATATCTTTACATAGATCTGTACATATGTACATATCTATACATACATATAAATACATTTAGGCCTACATATAAATATAATTGAAGTGTCTGTCTGTGATTTAGAAATAAATACTTTTTTTCAAAGCTCATATTGTTACTCATACTTTACCTAAACATAAACTTGCATTTTTGAAGTAATACCTTGGCAATACCTCTGAAATGGACATTGTGCTTCCTCATTTTGTAAGTTGTGTTAAAATAGTTTACTTGATAATACCTCTGAAATGGACATTGTGCTTCCTCATTTTGTAAGTTGTGTTAAAATAGTTTACTTGTTAATATCTCTGAAATGGACGTTGTGCTTCCTCATTTTTTGTAAATTGTGTTAAAATAGTTTACTTGGTAATAACTCTGAAATGGACATTGTGCTTCCTCATTTCGTAAGTTGTGTTAAAATAGTTTACCTATTAATACCTCTGAAATTTACACTGTGCTTCCTCATTTTGTAAATTGTGTTGAAATAGTTTACTTCGTAATACCTCCGAGATGTACATTGCGCTTCCTCATTTTGTAAGTTGTGTTATTTTTATCTTGTATGTAACATTTAAATTTAAATCTAAAAAATTTAAAATAACATAAACAAGATTGTCTATATTCGACAGTTTTCACTTCTGTCGGCAGTCCCACGATTGCTTTTTTTATTTTTTTGTCTATGTGTCTTTCTGTCTGTTTGTCTGTTTCTTTGTCCGGGCTAATCTCCTGAATGGCTGAACCAATTTTGACAAAACTTTCTTTTGCATGTAGAGGATTTTTTAGAAATTAATATAGGTTACTTTTTATCTCGAAAATATGTAGGGTTCCTGTTTAAAAAAATGAATAAAATATGGGCAAAACAATGAGTTTTGAGAACGGACGTGACCATTATAATAGCCCAGTCGGTAGAGGTCAAAACTACCAGTAATTTGCAATACGGCTGATTTTTTTTATAAGTACCTTAAAGTATGTAGATTAACATTAAAAAAAGTTTACCAGTCTATCGATTTCCCAAAGTCGAAAAAAAATCGATTATCTTTTTTTTCGATTATTCTTAATATTTCGAGCTATGATGAAGTTAGAGAAAATAAAAAATACTACCGTATAGGGGAGGTATTTTTCAATAAAAAAGGTCATATGAACTTCTTTCCTCCGAGCAATGGTTTGTCTGGAAAAATCCGTTAATGCAGGTATGTATTTTTCAGCAGGGGAAATCACTATAAGTTGAAATCTCATTCATATATGAAGCGTTGGGTCATTCTAAATTGGCCGAATTTTAATATATCGAATCGAAACTTGACATAGGAGTTAAAATATATATTTTAAACATTTATGTTGAGTCTCAGCTTGTTATCTTGAAAATGACCCGATCTAGAGCCACTTGACTTATCAATGGGTTCCTCTATTTTAGGAGTACCGGACCCACGAACTAATTTTAATCGGCTCCAGTTTAGAAAATTTTCAAAATATCAACCTGAAAGTTTTTTTACAAGTTAAATATATATATTCAAACAAGTTCAAGGAGTATAAACTTTTTTCATTATTTACTTTTAAAAGCACAAGTAAATTAAAAAAGTATAATTTTAGACCTTTTTAGATTTTTCATCAAAACGCTTGAGTTGATCAGCTGCAGATTAGTCATTTTTTTTAATATAGTTTTAAAAATAAGTATAGCAAAAAACAATTGTATTTGTAACTTCTGTACCAATTTTTAAATCGACATGTTCGAAAATGTCGAAAATGGAGTCGTTGAATCCAAAAGTGTTATATAGTTAAAACGAGATAGGTAAAACAGAAGACTATTTTCAAGCGCCTCGTTTTTAAAAATAACAACAACAAAATGTTTCATACTTACTAAGAATATTTATACTGGTGTATTCAACTTGTAAAACAAATTTGACATTGATATTCCAAAAATTGACGAAAGTGGAATAGATTGAAATTGGTTCGTGGGTCTGGTACTCCTAAAATCGATAATCAAAATCGACTCCTAGATCGGGTCATTTTCAAGATAACAAGCTGAGACTTAGCATAAATATTTAAAATATATATTTTAACTCCTATGTCAAGTTTCAATTCGATATATTAAAATTCAGCCAATTTAGAATGAGCCAACGCTTCATATATGAATGAGATTTCAACATTTAGTGATTTCCCCTGCTGCAAAATACATACCTGCATTAACGAATTTTCTCCAGACAAACTATTGCTCGGAGGAAAGAAGTTCAAATGACCTTTTTTATTGAAAAATACTTCCCCTACACGGTGGTACTTTTTATTTTCCTCTATCTTCATCATAGCTTGAAATATTAAGGATAATCGAAAACAAAAGTGATAATCGATTTTTTTTTCGACTTTGGGAAATCGATAGACTGGTAAACTTTTTTTTATATTAACCTACATACTTGAATGTACTTATAAAAAAAATCAGCCGTATTGTAAATTACTGGAACTTTGGGTCTAAAATTACCTCTACCGACTGGCCTAATAAATAAAACAACTGATTTAAATCAAAAGCTTAACAGTTTGACAAGGTCATATATGTTTTAATTTACTATAAGCGGCATTCTCCTGACTGAATGACTGACTAACTGTCGTATAATCAACGTGGTGCAAAAACCTCTTGAGGTGCAAATACACAAATTTAAAAGTACATTCTTATGAAGTAATAGGGGCACGCTAATCAATTATTTTGCAAAATTTTAAAGAGTAAAAATAGTGAAAATTCTGAGCTTCATTTCCAGCCTTACAACATATAAAACAGCAGTTCGGATTAAAAGCTAGCAAACACACGTTTTTAGTTTGTTTACATTCGTTACCATGGCAACCAACTTTAGAATCAGTTTATTATTCTTCACAACCAACAGAAATTTTAGGTTAGAGTAACAAACTAAAATTAAACACAAACAATCATCGAGAAGGCAGTGAAAGTTAGCAACGATGTTAATTCAATTTGTCTCTGATATTTTTTCAAATTATTGATATTAAGTTACGATAGTTTTATTTTTGTGTTTCAATGTTGTTTAGAGTGTCTTAATATTATTTCCTAACATTAATTTTATTAGCGATTTGGGTTAATAAGTGTATCGATTTCTAGTTTTAACATCGACGGCCTAGGCTTAACCTTAGTAGGCCCTAAGTCTACAACAATGAATAAAGTTAGGCTTAAGCCCTCTACTTTAATTGTTACTAACAATAGTGAAAATTATAATAATTTTAATAATGAGGAAAAGGATATACCTCCTATCCAACTTGTAAATAATTCGACAGATAATACTGTAAATAATAATATTCCATTATCCTGTAAATAATAATATTCCATTATCCTGTAAATAGTCCTATTAAATCAAATGCTCCAGAATTAATGGAAAATCAGAAGACAAATGAAGGTTTTGTATTACCAAGTAAGAGAAAGGTGATTTCTACTAAAAAAACTTCAGCCTGCAAAACGGTATGTAATAGATTTAAATGAACTCCATTCTAAAAATAGATTTGAAAATATTAGGCTTGATCGAAATGATCATACGTAGGCCTACGCTACATCTAATAACTCTGGCATGGATGCAGAGTCTAGTCAATTTAACTCAACCATTAGTCCTGAACAAAAATTAAAAATTCCTCCAATATTTAGAGAAGCAAATAACCATCAGGAAATTATAAAAGATTTATAAACTATTGTTTGCTGTGATTTATCCACAGAAGTGAGAGGAAATTCATTAAAACTTAATACCCAACGTACCGGTATTGAAAATTTCAGAAATTTAACAAAATTTTATTGAAACTCAGGTATTAAATGTCATACTTTTAAAGCCACACAAGGCAAAAATTCAGAAGCTATAATCAGAAATGTAACTTGCTGGCTGACAGACGAAGAAATTAAAAAAGAACTCATTAACCTAAATTATCCCGTCGTAAACATTTATAGGTTACTGAATAAAGACAAATCACCTATTCCCTTATGCTCAGCAGAACTAGAAAATAGTGAAAATGGCGCTGAAATATTTAAACTTACTCGACTTTGCCATTCCATTGTGTCAATAGAGCCAAAAATCTAATCAAAACACATCCCTCAACGTACAAGATGTCATAGGTTTGGCAACACCAAAAATGTTTGTCGTCCGGACCCAAGATGTGTAAAATGTACAGGTCAACGACATTATACAAAAGCCCAAATAAAAAAAGATGGACCTCCAACATGTATCAACTGCGGTGAAAGCCGTTTAGCAGACTTTCGTGGTTGTAAATGCTATCGAAATATTAAAAACAAAATTATCCACCAAAAACGACAGAATAAAGATTCTAGACCTACTTCAAATGAAACATCAGAAGAACATATGCATATAAATAGTTGTGGTTGGCCTAAATTGACTAGACGTAAAAGTGATAGCCCTAACAATGAACCTACAGTTAAAAATAAACCATCTACCTCATATTGCGCTAAAATTACAAAATCCGGAAAAGAAGAACTCGAAACTAATAGTGAATCAAATTTAGGTTCCCTAGAAGTGACATATTCTAAATTTAGTCAAATCATTCATGCCTTACATCAAGTCTATTTTATCCAAAGTTATTTCAAAAGTTCTACGCAATGAATAAATCAAGAAATTACACTTTTCAAAATTTAACTATCTTAAACTGGAATGCAAATGGTTTGAAATTAAAACAATCTACTTTCATTTCATTTTTAGCCAGGCATAATATTGATATTGCATGCATTACAGAAACACATTTAATTCCAACTGTAGATTTTAAAGTTGGTGGATATTGTGTTTATCGAGAATGTCCACAAAAATCAACGAAAAATGCTTAATTATTATAATTAAATTCAAACATCTGTTGTTACATATTATAAATAAAACATAATAAATAAAAACAATAATTATAAGTATTTAGGAGTAACGTTGACTCCAACACTCTCTTTACAGACGCATCTCTCCCAACAATTGACAGCTGCTAAAGCGACAATTTGCGGAACGTGAGTAGCTTATTGGTGAACAAACGTATTCCTTTGAAAGCGAAATGGTCGTGCTTTAACGCGGTACAAAGATCAATCATTTTGTTACGCAGCTCAAGTACGGGGCTATAGACAATATGAGCGCGTGGAGCAGCTTTTAAAATTCTCTGTCAAACGTCTTTTTCAACACCCAATTATGTTTTGTATTTGGAGTTCAATATGGATAGGTTGTTTTGTTTCACTTTGAACCTGCGTATAAGGTATATTTTAAAAGTATTAAAGTCGTCTTGCGATAGGCTGCCTAATTTTTTTGCTAGGGAAATAATTAACGCCAATTTTTTTTTTTTATAAAGAATGGAATATAATGGCGAACACATATTCTGTATCTTTTAGCGAGGGACTCAATGGAGCGAAATAATGGAAAGGTCAAATGTTTGCATTAGTGGAAGCGATAAGGGTCCATAAACAAGAAAATCTTGAGGCTCGCTCCGATTCTACGTTTCGCACCATTTGTAAAATCTTTGAATTTGAATAACAACTCGTATCCAGATAAGGATGTTTGGGTAGTACGAAATGTAATTAAATGTAGAGCAGAGCTGCTGTATTTGAACTGCAGGCCTTGGTTGGAGGGGGTAAATGACAACTGTTCGCTCTGTAATTTGAAGGCTGAAGAAGATATTTTCCATTTCTTAGCGATTTGTCCAATCTTGGGAACAATTGGGAAACAATATTTTGGGAAATTGGAGTTGAGTTGGGAGGAATTACTTGTACAGGGGAAAATTGGAAATATCTTGCTTTGGTACGTACAACAGGCTTGGCAATACAGATGGGAATTAGTCCACGAATTTAATTATTAAAGTTGTAAATTTGTATTTGATTTCATGTCTTTGCTCCCCCTCAATCATTTGTTAATATTTGTGTTGTTGTTGGCAATCTTTGCAAAATATTCATATTGTTGGTAATCTTTGCCTAGTTTTCATACGTAATTCATTTACTTGTCTTAGTATATAGTATTTTCTGAGTGTGTGCCTGTGTGTGAGGGTGTGCATGTGTATTTATGTAATCATGTATGGGAGTCAGGCTTAGGATAATTATTTCTTGTTGTTTTGTTAGCGTTATGCATGTAACACATAGAGCTAGGTGTTAAAGTAAAAAGGTTTAATAGTCTTCCAACCGACAGACGGTTAAAAAAAACAATTGTCTAATAAGCTTGAAAAAGAAGTTATTGTAACCTTCATTCTATAATAAAGCTTTATTATTATTATATTATTGTTATTATAAATAAAACAGCTGATTCGGATTAAAAACTGAACATAATTTTAGGTTAGGCCTACAATGAACCAATACATGTTTATTTGGAACCAAGTTGGCTAAATTAGAATCAGGTCATTATTCTTCACACCTGACACTTTTTTTAGATTAATTAAAAAGCTTACTGTATTACAATAAACATCTGGTGTTACGTATTATATTGTTTAATTTAGTTGGTAGTATCAACATGTGTTCTGAATGTTGATTATTTAAATATTAATGGTGACAACGCATGCCGGAATTGGAATTATCGAGGTTGTCGTGCCCATAGCTGTTTACATTAGCTATGTATTATATAGATCACCGTTCAATCGTTATTTCGTTGAAAATATCAAAGTATACAATAATCTGTTGCATTGGCTTCGCCATGGGTCACCGCCAGGGGTCGTGAGCGAAGCGAGAAGGGGCAGAGCCCCTAGTATTTAATCAACAATGACGTTTGTAGTTCAGGTTTTCTGCGACGCACGTATGGCAATGTACTGTAAATTAAATGGTCGTGAACCCGAAAGGTTAGACCGGTTTCCTCCGAACGAGTTCGATAAAAACAGCTGACTTCCAGGTGATGTTCAGCTGATCACGACGAACAAATATCCAATGCGTGTGCCGTTCTATCTTTTTAAAGGAAAATGTAGTATTTTCACCTGTACCGAGTAAAAACTTACTATTGTACCATTCCTACGTTTGAGTTTTTATAAATGACATTTACGGAAATATCAAATAAAGATAGTATTATTTCGGCAAAACTAAAACGTGGCACTTATCCTTAAAACACGCAATTAAACTTAAAACATCTTAATTTCTGCAGACAAAGATCCGTTATTCTAAACATTATAGATTCAAATACAAAATATCTTATCCACAATATATTTGTTCTAAAAAAAGGGCAGTTTCTAAAAAAAAATTGGGTGTGCTTAAGACCACACGTTGGAAGTGATAACTTCTATGACCGATTTATATTTTTATCAGCATTAACATTAGAGGAGAATAATGGTCAACAAATTACACAAGTCAATATATTGTCCAAAAATATTATATCGTATTTTAAAATTGCATAATTATATTATAATATAATTATAATAAGTATGTGGAAAATAGTGATCATTATAATGTAAGCAGTATTTTATTTAGTGACTAATGATTTTGAGT
>JAGFPH010007909.1:24757-43184 GCA_018207615.1 Philaenus spumarius | reverse complement strand
TGCATACACTAATACCTCACTCAAAATCATTAGTCACTAAATAAAATACTGCTTACATTATAATGGTCACTATTTTTCACATACTTATTATAATATAATATCTTATATGTTAAAAAATCTTTTGCAAAACTAATGACAGCGAGCCTGATCATACTACAGGACCGATTTACACGCGCTTGGTACCAAATGAAAGGTAATTGTCTGTATATTTGCCCATTTTGTTTTGATTTCAGCTGTTACCCCATTAAATTTTCTAAAAGTGGAAATTAAAATCTCTTATGGCAAATTTAACATGGGGTAAAATTTTAAACCTATTCCTAGTGAGATCTGGGGTTCTATTGGACCGATTTACATGCGGGTTGTGTTAAGTGAAAGGTAATTAACTCTATATTAGCCCATGTGCCTGAAAAGTTTACTATTCCTTCATTTAATATTCTAAACTGTAATTTAAAATATTTTCTATTCATTTAGCCTATACTAGTGGACCCGGCAATGCTTCGCTATTGCTTGATTTACCTAACCTAAAATTATATTCAGTTTTTGATCCAAATCAGTTGTTGATCAAAATCAGCTGTTGATCAAAATCAGCTGTTTTAAGCTTTTCATACGAACAGCTGTTTTGTGTGCCCCTGATAAAATCAAAAGAAATCTTTCTTCTTCTTGCTTAAGATTGACCTTCCATAAGATTAACATTGAAACTTTGAGGGCCACTGGGGCGTATCCCTGAGGACCGATGTAAATTATAATGGGATTCTGCTCATCTACAGGACACTACCTTTCTAACAGTATGCGCGAATTTCTCCTACGATGCACACAAGCTGAGAAAAAAGGACGACAAATTTTGTGCTTGCCTATTAATATATAGATTGTGTTTACTGATCAGCTGATTATAACAAAGCACATGTTTTATAATCATAATATGGTTTGTTTATGTTGTAATTTACTTCATTTAAGTAGGTTAGTAGTGATTAAACGAGTAGAATTGTGTTTCTAAGTACATAACAAATAACATAATTAATTTTCTAGAACTTATATTGTACCTGGAAATTTTTTGTTTGGTTAGCATCACTTGATTTCATGACAAATGAAGTTATAGTGACAAAAACTTATGGCAAAAATATTTCAGAAATGCAAATTTATGACATTGCCAAGATGGCTATTCTTGCCCCCAAAAACTATCATTGCAAAACAATAAATACTAAAGTGCTAGATTTATTATCTGGACAGGCCACAACTTATACAAGTGTGAACCAGTTAATAACTGATGACCAATATAAACTTTTACAATTCCCGACAGAATTTCTAAACAGTATTGAGGTAAGTGGTCTGCCACCTCATGAGTTAAAACTCAAAAAAGGTTGTATTGTGATCATAGGCGTAACCAGGACGACGACCGTATGGAGGGGGTTATAACAACCGGGGGGGGGGGGGGAAGGTATGGGAAAAATTAAGACGCGAAGTAACACGTTTTAGGCTTCCCGAAAGTACTTTAAAATTATATACTTAGCAAAAAAATATACTTAGTTGGGTTCATCCAATCAATAAATACTAGTAGTTCTGTGAACAGTAGACCTCGCTTGTTGAAATAAAAAATGTGGTTTTGAGATTAGGTTAAAAAATAGTGTGCCAGTAAGGAAGTAAGCAGAAGGTTTAGCCAGTGAAACATTATTTTGCAATTCCCGCGATTCCGGGGTTTCTAGTTCTTGTTTTTTTTTTTTTCTTTTCTTGAGCTTTAACTGCTAAAGATTTTCTTTTAGGGGGCATTGTGTTTTATTTAGGTTAATAATGCGTAAGGTAGCTAAAAATATCGCGTTATTGAGGGAAAACATAGAATTAAATATTTTCATACTTAAATAACTAAAACTTAACAATGTATTTACAGTTCCATATCATATTCCAATATTAGAAATAATGAAAACAAACGATGTTAAAGCGTCGTAATAGTGATCTCAACCCATGTACCAACACTTCCCACGCTGTCCAACGGTCATTTTTTGTATGTCCTTTATCGCCGCGAGGTTTCATTTGTTTAATCTCATTTTGTAATTCAAGTAAGACTAAGTCAAATACTTTTATGAAATAATAATTTACAAGTATACAGTTCAATTCTTTGATTTATTCTCTACACTTTCTTATAATAATATGTCATTTTTGGGCAAAGCTTATATTCATAAATTACTATTCAAAATAGGCCTAGTTTTGTTAGCAGTCTTGTAGTAGGAACATAAAAACTGTTTTTTTCAAAATAAGAAGTTTGAAATTTATCAATATTTTTATACAGTTCTATTTAGAACTAAATTACGAAACTTTTTTTACATTTATGAAAAAATTACAAAAAATGTTTACTACTTTTTATGTAGCCCTAAGTTGAACTTTTTCCTTTCGTTACTGAACATGCTTGTTTCTTGAGCTAATTAACTTTGATAATTTTACTTCAATCATTTTTTTACTGGCATATATGAATTCTTTGAACCTTTATCTACAAAAAAGCACTTTTGAATTGGTTTAGAATAAACGTATTAAAACATGGTTAACATACAAAAACTTCCACGATTTTTAACAAATTTGAAGTTTACGGCCATTTTGTGAGCTTGCCATTAGAAATACGGAAAAAATCAAGAATACAATTTTGTTGAAAATTAAATTTGCTACCCGCAAAATGTTATTAGTTCTTAAATTCGACTTACGGTTAAGCCACAAACTGGCTTTGGAAAAAAGCTTACACTGAGAGAAACTGTCCGGCCGCCATTTTTATTTTATTTAAGGGGTTAAAATGAAAAATGGAAAAAACCCTTATATATATATCGTTCGGCCTACAAAAAAGGAACATTCATGCAGAAAATCATCAAAATCGGTCTAGGCGTTTGGCCGTAATCGTGAAACAGACAGACAGACACACAGACGAAATGCCGAACGGTGGAGCTAAAACGGAGACCTTGCTTCGCTCGGTCAAAAAGAAGAGTAGATTTTGGAGCATTCTACACTCTGTTTCCTGATTTGAGGAACTAGAAAAAACATTTTAATTTACTTAAAAATGTCGGTTTCGTCATTTGCCAACTAAACTCGCGACTAAAAGATAGTATTCTACGAAAAAATACTAAAATAAGGAAAGTTGGCGTGCATTTGGCCACGTTCACGACTGTTTCGGCGGAGACGGTGGAAAATTCGTCGATTGTAGTGGCAGCGAGCGGCTGCACAGCTACCGTCAGCGGCGGTAAATAAATCAATAGTTTATTTTTCCGACCAATGTGTATGCTCTAATACCCTCCTTCGCGCCACTGTTGGTGTGATGGCGAAGGCAAATAATCCATGGCGGACGAAAACTCCGTGTGTGTTCCAGGCCATACACTATACTGCATCGTATATAAAACAAAGTCCAGTGCTCAATTCGACCAAAGGTAATCAGCAATATATTATTAATAATTTATTGTAGCTTGACATTTGCATAGGTGATGAAAACAAGTTACTCTTAAGAGCGAATTTTAATGTAAATAAAGTGCGAAATATTTTTTCAATGGGGGGGTCATACCCCCCAACCCCCCCCCCTGGTTACGCCTATGATTGTGATACTAATGCGTAATCTCAAGGTTTCCTAAACGGTACCAGACTAAGAGTACTACAGTAAAAATGTTTGATAAAGTTTTAATATTGGAAATAATCACTGGACAAAATTTAGGAAATAAAGTCATACTATCTCGGCTTGACCTCTCCCCAAGCGACACAATTTTACCATTATCATTTAAAAGAAGGCAATTTCCCATCCAGCTGGCCTTTTGCATCACGATAAACAAGGCTCAGAAGCAAACCTTAGAAAACCTTAGAGGATGGCATTTACCTCCTGAGACTGTGTTCAGCCATGGACAGCTAGCTGTACGTCGCCCTCTCCCGAGCCAGATCGTTTGACAATGTTAAAATTAAATTAATGCCAAACCCTTCTCGAACAGCTAACATTGTTTGGAAAGAAGTTCTTTGAAAATCAACATTAATAATGAGAATATGAATCATACAAAGGATATGGAAGAGACCAATAATCTAGATTAAACAATCAAAATATTACAGCAAATAATAACACCTATTAAAAATAAAAGCTAGATAAACAGAAGAATAGAAAATCAATATATGTGACAAAACATCAGCAACAAGTATGTATACATTATTAAGAGTAAGTTATTTATTTATCTGTAGAAAATTATTAAAATAAAGTACATTTGTAGTAAATTATACCAAGTATTTTAATAATTAATATACTTAACTAATGTAAGATGCCATCAACAATTACAAGTCAATTAAAATTTTAATTTGTTGCATATTATCAAAATTTTACATAAAAATAATATAGCAATACAAAAATATATTTTTATCCCAATCTCCCTCCACTAATCTTTTATAATCTTCAGATTTATTAAAAATTAATAAATTCAATATGAAGTCCTCCTTATTATAAGCAAAGCAAGCACGCGGGGCTTTGCACTGCACGGGGTTAGTCTAGTTATTATAATATATTAATATTATAATAATTATAATAACGTATTATTATATACTTATGTATCGCCTATTCCCTTTCCACTCTCTGCGTCCTTCCGGAGTAGTTCAGATATTGTCAAGCGTTGAAATACATTCAACAAACATAAAATGTTGGTTCATCAGTCTAGGATTAACCTAAAATTATTGTATGTATGTTGCCGTGATGAACTTCGTTCCTGACGGGTGTCCCACGACTGCATACATTTACTTTTTTTAATTTTTTCGGGCAAGAACCTGCTTTGGAGTTATCATCAAAATATCATTTTCCAGGAGTTTGATTGTCCATTACTTTGAAACGAAGTAAGATTAAGCTCTAGTTTGGGCCATTCTGATTAACTTTTAATAACCTTTTCAATGGTGTGTTACATGACCTACCTTTATATTTGAAATTCTTAACCCCTCTTACCCGGCTAAGCCCCCCAAAATCACAGAGGGTCAGATATGTTAAAAAATGTGTCCTGTTATGCAGCACACGATACATAAAAAGTTTTGTTAACACATTTTCAGTAACAAAAATAATGAGTTCGTTAAAGGGACTTTATTAACACTCTTCATACATCTATATATATAAAAGCGAAATACCACTCACTCACTCACTGACTGACTCACTCATCACGACTTCTCAAAAACTACCGAACGGATTGGAATGAAATTTGTTATGTAGCTTCCTCTAGGGCCATAGGTGCTCACTAAGAAAGGGTTTGAAAAAATTCGAAATTTTAGGGGAGGTTTGGGGGAATCAAAGTTATTAAAAAACGATTTCATTAAAACTACTGAACGGATTGGAATCAAATTTGGTATGTAGCTTCCTCTAGGGCCACAAGTGTTCACTAAAAAGGGTTTTTAAAAAATGGAAATTTTAGGGGGGTTTGTGGGATAAAAATTACTAAATCACGATTTCTCCAAAATTACCGAACAGATTGGAATGAAATTTGGTATGTAGCTTCCTCTAGGGCCATAGGCGCTTGCTAAGAAAGAGTTTTAAAAAAATCGAAATTTTAGGGGGGTTTGGAGGGATCAAAGTTATTAAAAAACGATTTCTTCAAAACTACCAAACGGATTGAAATGAAATTTGGTATGTAGCTTCCTCTAGGGCCGTAGGTGCTCACTAAGAAAGGGTTTGAAAAAATTCGAAATTTTAGGGGGGTTTGGAGGGATCAAAGTTATTAAAAAAACGATTTCGTCAAAACTACCAAACGGATTGAAATGAAATTTGGTATGTAGCTTCCTCTAGGGCCATAGGTGCTCACTAAGAAAGGGTTTGAAAAAATTCGAAATTTTACGGGAGGTTTGGGGGAATCAAAGTTATTAAAAAACGATTCCTTTAAAACTACTGAACGGATTGGAATCAAATTTGGTATGTAGCTTCCTCTAGGGCCACAAGTGTTCACTAAAAAGAGTTTTAAAAAAATGGAAATTTTAGGGGGGTTTGTGGGATAAAAATTACTAAATCACGATTTCTCCAAAATTACCGAACAGATTGGAATTAAATTTGGTATGTAGCTTCCTCTAGGGCCATAGGCGCTTGCTAAGAAAGAGTTTTAAAAAAACGAAATTTTAAGGGGGGTTTGGAGAGATCAAAGTTATTAAAAAACGATTTCTTCAAAACTACCAAACGGATTAAAATGAAATTTGGTATGTAGCTTCCTCTAGGGCCATAGGTGCTCACTAAGAAAGGGTTTGAAAAAATGCGAAATTTTAGTGATGGTTTGGGGGGGATCAAAGTTATTAAATCACGATTTATTCAAAACTACCGAACGGATTGGAATGAAATTTGGTATGTAGCTTCCTCTAGGGCCATAGGCGCTTGCTAAGAAAGAGTTTTAAAAAAACGAAATTTTAAGGGGGGTTTGGAGAGATCAAAGTTATTAAAAAACGATTTCTTTAAAACTACTGAACGGATTGGAATCAAATTTGGTATGTAGCTTCCTCTAGGGCCACAGGTGTTCACTAAAAAGTGGTTTAAAAAATTCGAAATTTTAGGGGGGTTTGGGGGGATAAAGTTTATTAAATCACGATTTCTTCAAAACTACCGAACGGATTGGAATGAAATTTGGTATGTAGCTTCCTCTAGGGCCATAGGCGCTCGCTACGAAAGGGTATGAAAAATTTCGAATGTTTAGGAGGGGTTTCGGGGGATCAAAGTTACTAAAATCATAATTTCAGATCTTTTATTATTATTACAATAGTGCTTTTATTATTTAATATCTATATATATAAAAGCAAGATACCACTCACTGACTGAACACTTAAAAAGAATACAATTACCTTAAAAAGACTGAAAATACCAACTACCACGGGCAACGCCGTACGGGTCAGCTAGTATTATATATATAAAGATTTTAATGACACCCTAAAACGTGTTCTGGGGACATGATCGGTGCTCATTTACTACTCCGACCTTAGGCCTTGCCATGAGGATCACTACAATTGCTCATCTTTTCTATTGAAATTCGCTAAAAATTATAAATGTGTCTATTTAAAATAAATAGCTCAGCTGAGTGAAAAGATTTGTATTGTTGCAGCAATAATCAGCCGGTCACTCTCAGCTGATAATAATAATTTAATGATAACTAATAATTTACCATTTTTGTCATCTACGAATCATAATTTAGACTAGTAAGCCCCCGTGAAAAATCACAGACTGATTAATTAGATACACATCGGAAATAAATAATTTAAAGGGAATCGGACCCTCAATAAATTATTTTTTTTCGATTTTTATTTTTTATTTTTTTATTAAAATTTAGGATTTTTTGAACGCAGTGATATATAATACTTGTAGGTTTGAAGTATATTAAGATGAGAAAAAATATTTTGAATTAAAGTTTACACCGACTTTTTAGATAGTAATTTCGGAATACATTAGTGAATTGACATTGAAGTGTTTTGTTTTGTGTTTTGTAATACATTTGTGATTGAATTAGGAATGGGAAAGTCCTTATTAATTAAGTCTTTCACTTATAGACTATTATCACTTATAAACCTCTCACGAAACCTCTCACGTATACAGACTAACTTAGTAAGAACCGAGCTAAGTAATTATTATAAACGTCTCACACATGCAATTCATACAGATTCAAACTTAAGAACAACCAAGCAAACTTCCTATAACCACTCCTAGATGGCGCTGATGAAGGTACATTTTTGCTATAACCGCTCCTAGATGGTGCTGACAAACTATTTTTTCCTTTACACGGAATATTTATACCAATAGTAAAGTAACTGAAGTTTTGTTAATTTGTCAGTTTTCTTTCATGAAGCCGTATTCTAGTGGATAACGAAGCGTCTTTCTGATCACAAGATGCCGAGTTCGAATCTAGGCTAGGGAGACCAGATATCTAATCATATCTGTGGTTTGAGGGTAGGAGGGCGGAAGTAAAGCAAACGGTGGTTGGCTCGCTTCCAAGCTGACGGGAAATGACTAGATATCTGGTCTCCGGCTGGGGCTGTTTTGCATAATTTTACTAAAGTAAATATGCATGTATATATACATTTACTAAAAAAAAAACAGGAAAACAACATTTTATGTAATTTAAAAATTTAATAATAGTTCAGGATAATGAACATAAGATTAGAGGATGAATATGAAGAAGAGGAAGGCCCAGACAACCCTTCATATGGAGCTGGAATGTATTAGGTTAGAGGAATTACTTTCAAAATAAATTATTAAAGTTTAAACTGCTTTTCCCGACAATCTTGTTTTTTTCTACAAAGATACATTTTTTTCAGACACCATAAGAGATATTTCAAAAATCTTTTTTTTTGTTTTGTTAGGAATAACAAGATGCACGTATTAACATGGGGGTTTAAAAAAATTTTAATTTGCAAAATATTTATTTGACTTTTTATGTCTCAAAATTAAAAATTTTTTTGACGTTTGTGAAAAAAATTACAATAATTGTTTTATAAGTTATTTTTAAAAACTACAAATTGTAGACAAAAGTATGCTCTAAAATATATAAAAAAAATCATGGTTTTATCTCTTATGGTTCCTGAGAAAAATGTACCTTAGTTTACGTAATTTAACATGGGTAACATAGGGCCATCCGACTCCCCTTAAAAAACAAACTATTTAAAAACAACATTAAGGCCTACTTATCTAGGCCTACCTAACTATGCTGACGGGGATTTTTAACTCGGTAAATGTGTACAATAATGAGAATTATAAAACTGTTTGTTAAATATTTTTATTTAATAAAGATAAAAATACTATCTTTTAATTGCTTTTTATTTCATATTGATAAATGATATGATTTAGAAGTTATTAATATTATAGTGAAGAAATTAATAATCAAATATGTTTATATGTAAACGAAGATGTACGAATGTTTCCGAAGCTAAACAAATAGGTATCTCTTCTTTAAATTTGCATAAACAAATATATTGGTGATAAAAGGTTGTACTTAAATATAGTTTATAACCTCAAAGGAAATATTATACAGACTGTCCCAAAAGTCCCGGACCGGTTTAATAACTCCTAAACGAAACTAGCTACAGTAATAATATTTCAGACATGACTCCTGGCTACAAAAAACTATTTTTTTGAGTTGTTAGTCACTATTGCTCCTGCCCCCAAAAACCAAATTTGGGGAGGTTGCCCCAAATTTTTAAATGTAAACCCCTATCGAGTGACCCATCATTTTAAAGGTCTCATTGAGTTAAACACAACAGCGCAAATCTGAGGTCGATATCTTGCTCCTGTCCAAAATGGCTGACCTTTTAGTGTTTCTTATGGTCATGTAATTTAAAATTGACCCCAAATTGGTTGTATTAAACATTTTTATTATTTTAAAACAAAGTAAACACACGCACAAAAGAGTTTAAAGTATAAAAATAAATTTGTCATACTTGGTAATAATAACAAAATGTTTTTCTTTACACTCAAAAACAAAGTTGCTTACCAAAGATGATATCCAGGGTTTAGAGTAAGTATTCGAACTGCTTTCCTTCCACAGTCACGCAGTGTGCTAGTCTGAAATAGTGATGCTGTACTACATTCTGTATTATTTCCCCCGGTATTTCCTGAGCTTCGTGTGTTATTCGTTGTCGAAGTTCTATCAACTTCTGGGGCTTTGTAGTATAAACTTTAGATTTAAGATAGCCCCAAAGAAAATAGTCTAGGGGGGTCAAGTCGGGAGACCTGACAGGCCATTCAATTGCCCCTCGCCGGCCTATCCAGCGGCGTGGAAATGTACTGTCAAATGTACATGGGGTGGCGCTCCATCTTGTTGAAACCAAGTTTCATGATTTTCATCTCTTGCTGCTTCAATTGCAGGAACAACTTAATTGAGTAACAACTGGTGGTAATTGTTGCGATTCAAATTTTTTTCAATAAAAAACGGCCCTATTATTTGGTCTCTGAAAATTCCCGCCCATACATTTATTTTTTCCGGGTACTGGGTATGAGCTTCACGCATCCAGTGTGGGTTATCATCTGCCCAGTATCGACAGTTGTGGCGATTTATAGTCCCATTTAGCATAAAACTAGCTTCGTCTGAAAAAACTACATTCTTGATAAAATTTTCATCGTTTTCAATTTTTGTCATCATCAATTCACAATATTCTACTCTCCTGTCAAAGTCATCCTCTGCTAGTTCGTGTACTAACCTTACTTTATATGGATGATATTTGTAGCTGCTCAATATACGGTGTATTGAAGATTTACTGATGTCATCCAGTTGTTGGGCAGCTTTTCTAGTAGAGTTATGTGGATCTTCTACGAAAGCTTGTAACACCTCAATAGCTTTGTCATCGCCTGAATCTGATTTTGGCCTGCCTGATCGAGGCAAATCCTTAACACTTCCCGTTTCTTGAAAACGATGAACGGTTCTTACAACTGTGGATTTCGAAATAAGTGGGCGAGGGTAATTTTCTTCATTATAAAGATCTGTAACTTCTTGAAACGACCTAGTCAGGTTACCATAGCCTCTCATCATCAATATTGTTATTCTTTCTGATTCACTTAGTGACATAATGAATTATACTTAAAAAGTAAATGTTCATACACTGATAAAAGTAAAAAACTATTATTAGTTTGCCAAATTTTTAGTAATAAATGTAAAAATTAACGCTGGAAAAATTAGACAACATTATTCTAAGACACAATTTCATAACTGAGCCATAATATCCAATACTGCAGATATTGTTTTGTTGATGCATGGTTTTCCAGCAATGATAAGGATTAAGGCATGTCATAACGAACTTAAAGTAGGAGAGTCCAAAAATGTTATCTGTTTACAATTGTTAAAGGGCCACCGGTGTTTATTACAACTGAAAAAGTAAAATATCTTAAACCTGTAATTGTGTTTACTTTGTATACGATACAAAATGTTCAATTTTAAATTACATGACCATAAGAAACACTAAAAGGTCAGCCATTTTGGACAGGAGCAAGATATCGACCTCAGATTTGCGCTGTTGTGTTCAACTCAATGAGACCTTTAAAATGATGGGTCACTCGATAGGGGTTTACATTTATAAATTTGGGGCAACCTCCCCAAATTCGGTTTTTGGGGGCAGGAGCAATAGTGACTAACAACTCAAAAAATAGTTTTTTGTAGCCAGGAGTCATGTCTGAAATATTATTACTGTAGCTAGTTTCGTTTAGGAGTTATTAAACCGGTCCGGGACTTTTGGGACAGTCTGTATAGTAGTTTTCGTTGCTAGTCCCTAAAGTAGGCTTTTTTGGGACGATATCGTGTTTAACGATATCGTGTGGGAAATTCTATTAAGTCACAAAAACTACTATTTAGGACGAGTTACGAACAATATTTTTCATTACATTGTCATATATTTTAGCAGGAAATACAAAATATAGCCAAAACAGTTGATTAAAAAGTAACGTTTACTTTTCCAAACAAATCGAACGAGTACATAAATTATAGAAAGAACATTTTACATATTGAAATTGATATTAATAGTACAGTTGCTGCTGTTGGAGAATGATACTACTTTGCTTGGCAGCTTCATCAGGTTTTGAACGTTTTGATTGATTGACCAATATTACTTATTTGGTCCATTTTCACTGTAACTACTCCAAAATACAGAAACACTGAATGAATCAGGTTATGTAAGAAACAAACAAAGTTTGTTATATATTTTTGAAGCATTTTAAAGTATCAGAACAGCTGATTTGTTATTGAGATAAGCTTTGACATCCTTTCGAGTCCGTAAAATTTTACGGACTAGTCCGCAAAAAGCTATCTTTAGGGACTCAAAACGATCCGTAATACAGCTGTTTTTGAGACAGTGTAATGAAAATGTATATTATAGCATTCATTAGTTCTATAACTCATATTTAAAAGAACATCAACTACACAAGAAATTGTTATAACGATTGAAGTTGTAACCCGAAACTATAATCTACACTGAGTTTGTTTAAGTATTACAGATGATGGGTGATATCAGCTGTTAAACTAATAGGTATCTCTTCTTTAAATTTATATAAACAAATATACTGATGATAAAAGGTTGTATTTATATATAGTGTATAACCACAAAGCAAATATTATAACGTATATTATAGCATTCATTAGTTCTATAACTCATATTTTTAAAAAAAATCAACTTCACAAGAAATTATAACGATTGAAGTTGTCAACATAACCTTAAACTATAATCTACACTGGGTTTACAGATGATGGGTGAAATCCAAGGTCTCTAGATAGGAAAGGTTACCTCATTCACAAAATATCAAAAAAAGTGGAGTGGGGGCTGTGACGTAGTTATTAGTATACCTAGACAGTGATCAAAGCTCTGTCGTTTACGTTTATAAGCGTTACTCATTATTTGTGAATGTTTGACGGCTTGTGTTTTTTTGTTTAAACTTAAACTTTGTTTAAATTAGTGTATATAAAGTGTTTTAGAAGTGTAGGTAGAAGAAATATATTATTTAGGCCTACAATGGATAGAAAATCAATAAATAAACCTAAAGGTGGTTCCATTTGTGCGGTTGCAACTTGCAAATATTATTATGCTAAATTTATTATTATTACAAATTAGCAAATAAGTAGTTACCATGCTAAATATTTCTCATTTTAGTATTTAAAAAAATATAAATTAAAATTTGTTAGATCGTATTTTTATTTATTATTACAAACTACTAGTCGACCCGCAATGCTTCCCTATTGCTTAATTTAATTTTAAGGGTAGTTATCCCACTGACTTAATAATCAAATTGCAAATAGTTTTGTATTCTCTTAAAAATACCTTAATATTACATAATTTTTGGTTTACAGCTTGTAGGAAGGTAGTTTAATTTGTATTTATTTTATAGGGGTAGCAACCCCATTTCAACACTTTTTCGAGACTTCGACTCGTCCGGACAGAACACACGAATTGAAAGAAAATTAAAGTTAAACATTAGTTTTTATTTGTTACATTTAGTTTAAAAAAATAAGTTAAAACGTTACCCCACACTGTATTTACGTTACCCCACACAAAAATGACTTTTCATAAAAACCTAATTCGGACTATTACGAACATTTTAAAACAAAAAATAGCAAAATCGGTCCAGCCGTTCTCAAGTGATGCTTACCAACGAATAGCATTTAATTTTTATTATATAGATTAAAATGTATTATCGTGATTGCATTTTTTCTTTTTAATTCTGCAAAAAATATTAAATACAATTTTAATGACTGCTTTTTAGTTATATGATTTAAGATGTATTACCAAGATCGCTTTTTATTTTAAATTTTAGTCAGTAAAAATATAAATTAAAATTTGTATGATTATACTTTTGTTATTATTGTAAATTGCAAATTAATGACATAAACATAATGTTTTTGAAAAGGTTAAGATATATTCTTACAATTACAAATGTTGAAATGTGTAACTTAAGTATCATTTAAAAAAACTGCAACCCCAAAAATAGTTTAATACATCTATTTTTAAAAAAAATGAGGTGATTTGTACGACGAAACATACATCTTTCATGGTAGCGCGGTGTTTTTATACTATAATGACGTCACTGGACAGGGAACGGGTCGAGGGGATTGAGTTTGTTTACATGACTATGAGGTAACCTTTCCTATCTAGAGACCTTGGGTGAAATCAGCTGGTTTACTATATGTTACGCACGTACGTACGTATGCTCGAACACTCGCTTTTATAGGAGTTCACGAACGATTTCCTGCAAATTACAAATGATTATCTTCTAAAATTCAATGAAAGTTAAGTTGAATTGAATGGGACGGTTCCGTCCTGGTATTGTACACCCTTAATTGTACTAAATTGAAAGATTACGTTTCTTCATTAATAAAATTTGAGCGAGTTGGTGTTGGTTTCACAAAGAGGCCCGTAAGCCACAAAATACCATTGTTTGTGCGAGGTTATTCAAACACACAATAGACATTCCGTTTGCAAAATAATGGATAGCACTGTAAATAAATTATGCAACAATATAACCTGTTACATAATGCGTTGGTCAATAACCGTCAGCTAAGGGTTGGGATGTATACGAAGGGTTAATTAGACCCTTGCGTAACCCAACCACCCCTAATAGAATCCTACGGATTGTTTATGTCGGTTGGGTTCAGCATGAGTAAAACGTCTGAGATAAACGCTTCACAATCGTTTTACAATTATTTTAAACCAAAAGTAACCCCTGCGTGTTCCGTACGCCGACCCTTTTGGAACCTTCTATACGCATAATCATGTTGAGTTTTCTTTATAATAAAGGTGTAGGATTAATTTTTCTAACAGTAGTTATAATAAAGGTTAAAAGAACCACCAAGGCTCAGGTCTACACTTTAATAAAAACCAGACCTAAAAGTGAGAAATACAAATAATTGCTTCAAAGTTTGAAATCTTAGAAGGAAATATTAGAGCAAACAACAGTCTTATCTGTTATTTTATTCAATTGGTCGCTATGGTATTAAATGTGAATAGATGTGTTGGTTCCTCAGTCTAGGCCTAACCTAAGATTTCTTCCTAATAAATTTACAAATATTGAAATAATAAATGTTTTTATCAAAATGAATTATAGCCTATGTTACTCAGGGATAGTGTAGCTTTTTATTAGTAAAACTATTTTTTCAATCGGTTCAGTAGTTCCAGAGATTACCCCCTACATACAAACAAACAAACAAATACTTGATAGAATAAACTTAGAACACAAAATCTCACAACTAATATTAAGTCGTGCATCACTGAAGATGGCGACTTTGTCGTTGAAACACGTTTGAGTTGATAAACGTATTAGTTGTGAGATTTTGTGTTCTAAGTTCTATGAAGTATATCTTCTCACAAGTCAAACTCAATATTTATTTATAAACAAACAAATATTACCTCTTTATAATATTAGTATAGACAAGTCATTTTTTACTCAGGTTATTTTTTAACTACCCAATGTACACTTTAAACTAATATTTGTATATTTTCTAAAACGTCCCGTATAGTGTAAATTACGGTATGCATCGAAAATTTCGGTATTTTAAAACAAGAATTAAATTGTTTCTTTCTATTTCAGTCACATGAGAAAATAATTCGACTTATTTGGGATTTTATCTAAAAGAATAAAATATAAGAGGTTATTCAGCACATTTCGTTTTTTTACACGATTTTAGCCCGTCTGGCAAGGCCCGTAGCCAGGTTGGGGGGGGGGGGGGTAGGGAGTCAAAACCCCTAACCAAAATCCCGAAATTTAGTAGTAAAAAATAATACTAGGTTTAAAAAGTGCAAATTAAATTATAAAATAGACAACACAACAGAGGATCCAGCAACATATTTTACATCATTGTGCATTGCATGCATACTGATATTTAGATTGGCTTGATTAAACTACAATGTACAATACACATGGATGCAGTAGGTTACAGCCTTACTCTCTTGTGAGCTTGATCTGATCTATTAAATAAAAAAACTATGAAGGTTCAACAAAAATACTTTACTCTAACAAAACACGCAATGAATTGTGTATTGAAAATACTAACAATATGGGGTTGGCGTGCAATGCACTGTGCGTCGGCCGCTTCTCATAGTGTTCAGTGTCAAGCTCACATGTGCGTCCTTAGCAGTGAACGTGTTAACTAAGTGATACAAAACGTAAGTCCTGACCTGGGACAATAGTTTACTTGGTAATACCTCTAAAATGGACATTGTGCTTCCTCATTTCGTAAATTGTGTTAAAATAGTTTACCTGGTAATACCTCTGAAATGGACATTGTGCCCTTTCATTTTGTAAGTTGTGTTTAAATAGTTTACTTGGTAAGTGTTAAACAATCAAATTTCAGACTAAACCAATATGACCAACGATTTATATTCATTACAGTTTTCACTTCTGTCGGCCGTCAAGCGATTGTTTTTTTTTTTTAATGTTTGCATTTCTGTTATAAAAAACTTAATTGATGTTACTAACTTATGTTTACAAAATGGGAACATACTGTGACTGGAGACTGTAAGTTTATGTTTACAAAATGGAAACATACTGTGACTGGAGACTGTAAGTTAGAACTTCAGGCAATTTTTATTTTCCTCAGTCAAAATACTCGATGTAACGTTGTTTGGGCCCGTACTATACACATCGGATTGATTCAATGTATCGAATCGGGAATATCGATGTATATCGAATTTGCGTACTTTATCAAATATAAAGTACGGTAAACAATAAGTACTTCAAAATTGTACAAAGTGAACACTTTGGTTGTTCCTGTTTTGTTATATATGTATTTTATTAAGTGGATGTTAAGGTGTAGGAATAGCGGAGTCCGGCAATCGTGTTTACTTACGTTCGCATGCGCAGTCCGATGTGATTGAAAAGATACATCTAATATTTCCTGACATAAATAAGTTATCAATTGAGTTTAATGTTAAAGTGTTTTATTTTCTGTTTATAATTAACTACGCTAAATTCTGTCAATTGTATTTTCTGTTTTCATTTATTTAAGATGTTTAGAAATAGAATTAAACTTCATAATTACGTATTAGAACATTTTTTGCGTATACGTTGGCACCACTGAAGCTCATGAGCGAAGCGAATGATATTTTAAAATAAAAATGTTTTTCTAGATAAAATTACCACACTATTTTGGAAATACATTTTCTTTATTGAACAACCAGGTTTCCTTCTGCCCGACACAATACCATTACGGTGCGCTGAATTAAATAGCCGCGACAACCGACAAGACGCAGACCGGTTTCCCGAGAACCCGTTCTAAAGAACAGCTGACATCGGACGATGTTGATTGTAAAAAACCGATTATATTGGGTTATTCTGCCATTCATGCTTCAAATCAAAGAGTTGATATTAAAAGTATTTGTAGATGACAGCTGAAGCAAATGCCCTGAAAAAAAACCCATTTCGATTGCTGCCTACAAAATATTTTGGCTTCTTTCAAACACAAACCACGAAGAATATAATAATTCAAACACGGGTCACTATTTAAATTATGCCAACTTTATTATTTAATAAGCCTATTTGACCACTTTGAAATACTGTTTTACTGTATCACATTTCGGTCATAATTCATAACTTGAAAATTGCCTCTCTTTTATATAAAACCTAGCAGACCCGTACAGAGTTGCCCGTGGTGGTTGGTATTTTCAGTCTCTTTAACGTAATTGTATTCCTTTTAAGTGTTCAGTCAGTGAGTGGTATTTGGCTTTTATATATATATATAGATCTTAAATAATAAAAGAACTATTGTTATAATAATAAAATATCTGAAATTATGATTATAGTAAATTTGATCCCCCAAACCCCTCCTAAAATTTCGAAACTTTTTAAACCCTTTCTTAGTAAGCACATATGGCCAGAGGAAGCTACATACCAAATTTCATTCCAATCTGTTCAGTAATTTTGGAGAAATCGTGATTAAGTCATTTTTACCCCCAAACCCCCCTAAAATTTCCAATTTTTTAAAACCCTTTTTTAGTGAACACTTATGGCCCTAGAGAAAGCTACATACCAAATTTCATTCCAATCTGTTCGGTAGTTTTGAAGAAATCTTTTTTTAATAACTTTGATCCCCCCCAAAGCCCCCCTAAATATTCGAATTTTTTCAAACCCTTTCTAAGTGAGCACCTATGGCCCGAGAGGAAGCTACATACCAAATTTCATTTCAATCCGTTAGGTATTTTTTGAGAAATCGTGATGAGTGAGTCAGTGGTATTTCGCTTTTATATCTTCTACTAGCTGACATAATATTAAAAGATCTGAAATTATGATTTTAGTAACTTTTATCCCCCCAAACCCCTCCTAAAATTTCGAAATTTTTCATACCCTTTCTTAGCGAGCGAATATGGCCCTAGAGGAAGCTACATACCAAATTTCATTCCAATCTGTTCGATAATTTTGGAGATATCGTGATTTAGTAATTTTTACCCCCCAAACCCCTCTGAAATTTGCAATTTTTAAACCCATTTTAAGTGAACTCTTATGGCCCTAGAAGAAGCTACATAGCAAATTTCATTCCAATCCATTCGGTAGTTTTAAAGAAATCGTTTTTTAACAACTTTGATCCCTCAAACCCCCCTAAAATTTCCAATGTTTAAAACCCATTTTTAGTGAACCCTTATGGCCCTAGAAGAAGCTACATAAAAAATGTCATTCCAATCCATTCGGTAGTTTTGAAGAAATCGTTTTTTAATAACTTTGATCCCCCCAAAGACCCCCCTAAAATTTCAAATTTTTTCAAACACTTTCTTAGTGAGCACCTATATCCTAGAAGAAGCTACATACCAAATTTCATTCCAATCTATTCGGTAGTTTTGAAGAAGTCGTTTTTTAATAACTTTGATCCCCCCAAACACCCCTCTAAACTTTCAAATTTTTTCAAACCCTTTCTTAGTGAGCACCTATGGCCCTAGAGGAAACTACGTACCAAATTTCATTCCAATCCATTCGGTAGTTTTGAATAAGTAGTTT
The DNA here is from genome assembly GCA_018207615.1 of Philaenus spumarius. Classification (NCBI taxonomy): domain Eukaryota; kingdom Metazoa; phylum Arthropoda; class Insecta; order Hemiptera; family Aphrophoridae; genus Philaenus; species Philaenus spumarius. Next base: position 24,790 of record JAGFPH010007909.1, on the reverse strand, counting down.
TTTAATAACTTTGATCCCCCCAAACCTCCCCCC
>JAGFPH010007909.1:7405-24357 GCA_018207615.1 Philaenus spumarius | reverse complement strand
TTTTTCAAACCCTTTCTTAGTGAGCACCTATGGCCCTAGAGGAAGCTACATACCAAATTTCATTCTAATCCGTTCTTACTAAGAAAGGGTTTGAAAAAATTCGAAATTTTAGGGGGGGTTTGGGGGGATCAAAGTTGCTAAAAAACGATTTCTTCAAAACTACCGAACGGATTGGAATGAAATTTGGTATGTAGATTCCTCTAGGGCCATAGGTGCTCACTAAGAAAGGGTATGAAAAATTTCGAAATTTTAGGAGGGATTTGGGGGGGGGATCAAAGTTACTAAAATCATAATTTCAAATATTTTATTATTATGACAATAGTGCTTTTATTATTTAAGATCTATATATATAAAAGCCAAATACCACTCACTGACTGAACACTTAAAAAGAATACAATTACGTTAAAAAGGCTGAAAATACCAACCACCACGGGCAACGCCGTACGGTTCAGCTAGTTATAGTATATAATAATCTGTTTGCATTTGCTTTGCCGAGAGTCGTCGTGTGTGTTGGTGAGCTAATCGAGCAGGGATCGATGTAAAAAGCTTCTGTAGTTCAAATAAATTTATAAAAAATCTACTATTAACTTAGTGGTAATTGAGTGAAACTTTCAATTTTTTAAGAATATTTTACGGATAATAAACTCACTAAATGAGCTCACGTTTTCCAAATTCATTAACCACAGAAAGTAACAGTTTTTTTTTAATTTTTAAATCGACACGTGACTCGGCTACACGTTACTCGCAGCCTTATAAATCACGTCATCGCTTTCCACCGCCAATTGTTCTACGACGAAGTAATTTGTTCAACATCAAAGGCAAAGGCTTCCACTGGCAAACAACTTTAGAAACTTGCTTGTTGTGAAATTATTTTAAGGCGGTACAAACACCGTGACGTGGAAATAATTCTGTTCGTTCTTGTTTTCGACCGGTATTACGTGAAATAGAAAAATCAATAATACAAATGTTTTAACGTTATATACAAGAACATAGTATCGCAAAAAATGGTCGACCAGAAAGTCTAGATAATTAAAAATTAAATATATAAGGGACACAACTTATAAACAATGGCAATTATAGAAGTTTTAATAATATACCAATATAAGAGGCTCTTATGGTGAGACCTAAGGTCGGGGTGGTGAATGAGTACAGTTCATGATCCCCAGAACAAGTTTTGGAGTGTCATTAAAAGTGTTATATCTATATATATATAATCTAAATACCACTCACTGACTCACTCATCACGAAATCTCAAAAACCACCTTTCGGATTGGAATGCAAAATTTGGTATGTACCTTCCTCTAGGGCCCTGGGTGCTTGCTAAGAACCGTTTTAAAAAAAATTCGAATTTTTAGGAGGGATTCGGGGAGTCAAAGTTACTAAATCACGATTTCTCCAAAACTACCAAACGGATTGGAATGAAATTTCATATGTAGCTACCCCCAGGGTCATAGGTACTCGCTAAAAATGGGTTTAAAAAAATTCAAAATTTTAGGGGCGATTTGGGGAGTCAAAGTTACTAAATCGTGATTTCTCCAAAACTACCAAACGGATTGGAATGAAATTTGGTATGTAGCTATCCCTAGGGCCATAGGTGCTCGCTAAGAAAGGGTTTTAAAAAATTCGAAATTTTAGGGGGTTTTGGGAGGGTCAAAGTAACTAAAAAAAACCACGGAATGGATTAGAATTAAATTTGGTTCCTAGCTTCCTCTAGGGCCCTAGGTGATTGCTTAAGAAACGTTTTAAAAAAATTCTAAATTTTAAGAGGTTCAAAGTTACGAAAAAAACCACCTATCGGATTGAAATGAAATTTGGTATGTAGTTTCTTCTAAGGCCCTAGAAGGGTTTTCAAAAAAAAAATTTAGGGGGCTTGGGGGGTGAAAGTTACTAAAAATTCCCATAAGAAATACATAGTACATAATATATTTATTGATATTTTTTTTATATATACATTTAACTTTAATTTGTTTATCCGTGCAAAGCCGGATCGGACCAGCTAGTATTACATTTTTACTTTCTCCACCCTATACGTAGTATATGGAGAAAGTATTGTTTTCGTAAAAATGTTCGAATTTGAATTTTCAGTTGAATTATCTGTTTTGGTGCTCCCAGAACCCCAAAAAGTTGTTTAGTGTAATTATCTGTGTTGGTGCTCCCTGAACCCAAAAATATTTTTAGTGGAATTTTTTGTTTTGGTCCTCCCTGAACTCAAAAAAGTGTTTTTAACGTGGTGTCTGTCTGTCAGTGTGTCAGTATGTATACACGACCAGAGAGGACACTATTGGTCCGATTTTCATGAAATTTGGTATGTAGGTACTAAACCCTAATATCTCCAGGCGTTTTTTTTCATTTTTTGGAATCTTTAAATTTTAAGGGTAATTTACCCCTAAAAACCCATAAAAACCGACAAAAATGCAAATTTCTCAAAAACGGCTCTAACGATTTTGATCAAATTTTCAGTATTTATAGTGCTTAAGATGCCAAACAAAATGACACCACCCGCTTTTATCAAAACTTCGGCGTTTTATAATTATGGGGAAATGTTAAAAAATAAACAAGTTTATGTTGTCAATCTAGCATCGCGGCGACGGCCGCACGAGGTAACACAACTGCAGCGAGCACGGCCACTAATTCAAAGGTCGCGCGATCGAATCCCGCCTGGGACAATAATTTTTTTATACAATTGACGTAGGTAGAATATTATTTTTTTTGTTTTGTTCTAAAAAGTAGTAAATAAATTATTAAAAACAATATTATTTTGACTACAGTAAGTTGGGAGAAAGTTTGTGTCAGTTAACTGATACCGTTTATTATATATACTAGCATGTGTTCGAACGCTAATGACTGGATTTTAAGACCGATATTGTCCATATTTGGCACATACGTTGGTTTTCTAACTAGCTCGGGCGAGTTCGTTAGGCAAAAAGATCCAACTATTTTTTAAACACGTTTTTGCGGTTTTCGAACTGAAATGAAACTTTTGGGTTTTTATATAAAAAATATAAATATAGGAGATAATTCTGCAAGTTTTTTTTTTTTTACACGACCTTAGAGACCGCCTGGTTCCCCAAAAATCGATCAAAACGTAAAATGCCATAAAAGTATCCGTTTCAAATCCACGTAGGAGATTTTACCGTTGGGCAGTTTTGATGCGAGACCAACGGTCAGTATGCAAACTGCGAGCGAAGCGAAGCACTCTACAATCCGAGGCTGCAATGTCGAGATGCATACTCGTATGGCGCGTTCCATAGACCGAGTCCGCAAGAATTAAGGCGGGTTACACACTGAAGTAGCGTGGCATGCAGCTTGCTGCAAGTGGCAAGTAGCTGCTCGCCACGCGAAAATCAACCAATGCTTTTTTTAAACGGGTTCCTACACACTGAAGTAGCAGTGGCGTGGCGCATCTTCCGTGCATCACGCTGAGCCACGCATCTGCCACTCGAACACCGATCGGTCGGTGTTTGGCGATGCATGCCACACGCATCTTGACCCAGCGCATGCGCAGATACCACTCTCTGGCCTTCGTCAGTATTTAATTCAGGTCTGATTTGTGTTCTACAGGTTCTAAATTGAACAAATCTAGAAATATTTATCTGAGTTCAATAAAATTTGAACCACATATAGAAAAAATATTTATAATAATAATATAAATAAATCAGATTGTTACAACAAATTGTAATACTTTTACTGATTAGGCCTATAAAAATTACTTTCCGATATCTTTATTCGGTGAAAAATTTTTTGTTCATGTCTTCAGTAAAAATTGAATAACTTTACAAATATTTAACAGATTTTAATAAAATTTGAACTACGTTTAGAAAACATACCTACAATAACAATTTAAAAAAATCAAATTGTTACAACAAATTTCAATACCTTTACTGATTAGGCCTATAACTATAAAATCTACTTTCCGATATCTTTACTCGGTGAAAAATGGTTTGTTCATGTCTTCAGTAAAATTTAATAACTTTAAAAATATTTAACAGATTTTAATAAAATTTGAACTACGTTTAGAAAACATACCTAAAATAACAATTTAAAAAAATCAGATTGTTACAACAAATTTTAACACCTTTACTAACTAGGCCTATAAAATCTACTTTCCGTTATCTTGATTCGGTGAACAATTTTTTGTTCATGTCTTCAGTAAAAAATGAATAACTTTAAAACTATTTAACCGATTTTAATAAAATTTGAACCATGTTTAGAAAACATACCTACAATAACAATTTAAAAATATCAGATTGCTACAACAAATTTCAACACCTTTACTGACTAGGCCTATAAAAATTACTATTTAAAATTCGACAAATAATGAACAATGTTTTTTTTTTATTTTGTATTATTTGACATTTATTTTAGTTATGTATTGGGTTATGAATATAACAAGTTAAAGATAATTTTAATGTGAATCCAAATCTGTTTTAATATTTAAAATCGAATATATAGATCAAAAGATATGTACATTTAAAAAATGTATTGTAAATTTTGTTTTCAAAGTATGTAATCTACGTTTTTGATACTAAAAATTTTATAATAATAATTTATAAATAAAGTAATTTCAATTTATTTTCCAGCTAACAACAGGAACAGCTCATTTTCACTTGTTGACATTTTTGAACATACTGAGTATAGTCAGATATAAATGTATGGCCATGTGGCGCCATTCCAGTGTGTAAGCTCCTTGCATCGTACTCGCCGATGCACTGGCACGACGCATGCAGCGTGCCTCCGCGTGGCAGCCACGCCACTTCAGTGTGTAACCCGCCTAAGTGTAAACTCGCGTTGCGAATTTTCCCCTGCGAGCAGAACGAAACAGCGCGTGAGCCGGGCCTGGTTACTGAGGTGGAAGCAAATTCTACTAATATATTTCGTACACGAATGCAGCTATTCAGCACCCTCGTGAGTATACCAATTTCCCAGAAGGTTGAAACCCTAACACATATAAATTTAAGTTTGGAAATTCGCTGAACTCACGTCATTAGGTTTACAACAATAAAGCCACACAAATGTACTAGAGAAGTTCATATTTAAATCTAGTACCTGGAGACCGAGCTAATGCTCGATTATAAGCAGGGCTATGATTTCAATAATAAATATTGGATTATTGAGTTTTGAGGTTAGGCCTATAACATTAAACAACTAAATAAATGGTATATACAACATTAGGCTTACCTGTAATAAAAATACAGTTTAAAGGATTAACCACAATCTCAACGCTATGCCTCAGAAATAAGTCAGGCCTAAATTAAAGTATTATTTCAATATCGATTTATTCCTAGGGCCTAGTTCGCTCACGTCAATAACTACTATTATTGCAAATTTCCGTGAACATCGTTTAGGTTAGGCCTATAACATTAAACAACTAAATAAAGGGAATGTTTATTATGTATTGGTTGCCATGGTAACTATAAATAGATACAACATTAGGCTCACCTCTAATAAAATATACAGTTTAAAAGAAAGCAGATGATTATTGTAATGGCATTGAAAACATTTGCATCAGCTGTGCTTTGTATTGTTTAAAATGGACAAATTTCACTTTTTAATTTAATAAAAAGACGTAGAAAACGAATTTTCCCAGACTGGTGACCATTTCCAATCGATTTCTCGTGGCCAAAAGCCTAATATAAAATCAAAAAATCAAAAATCCTTAGACGGAGATTCCAGATCCATTTAGCAGACAAACAATTATCTCTCGCTTTAGAAGATAAGATAAGATACTAATATTATAAAGAGGTAAAGTTTGTTTTTTGTTTGCTTGTTTTTTTTTTTTTTTATGTATTGGGTAATCTCTGGCATTACTGAACCGATTGAAAAAATAGTTTTACTAATAAAAAGCTACACTCTCCCTGAGTAACATAGGCTATAATTCATTTCGATAAAAACCTTTTTTTATTTAAATATTTGTAAATTAAACGGGAAAATTCTTAGGTTAGGCCTAGAATAATAAACCAACACATGTATTTGCATTTATTACCATAGCAACCAATTGAATAAAAAAAACCTATAATATTAACCTAGCTCCAATTAACAGCTAATTTCAAAATTTGAAGCAATTATTTTTGTATTTCTAGCTTTTAGGTTAGGGTTTTAAAGTATATACCTGAGCCTAGCTGGTTCTTTTAACAATTATTATAACTGCTAGTTTTGAGGTTATTATTAATCCTACACCTTTATTATAAATAAAACATAACATACTGTATGTTTGTAGAAGGTTCCATCCGGGGTTGGCGTGCGGAGCACGCATTGATCTCCCCTAGTATGTAATAAATAATTATTATTTGAGCAAAAAAGCCTGCAAAACGAGCTATTTAATAATTAAATAAGCTCCGAAGCGCAGAGAGAAAGTTTTAACTTGCTATGGTAATAAATGCAAATACATGTGTTGGTTTATTATTCTAGGCCTAACCTAAGAATTTTTCCGACTAAATTTACAAAAGTTTATAATGCTAGTACAGCTCAAAGTTGGCCAAATGTAATCAAATTTGGTATCAAAATTATCTGGAAAATATCATGAAACGAAATATGATATCGTTTTTTCATTTTGACTTAAGACATACTGAATTGCAATTTTATACTAGAGTGTCCTACAGGTTCACTCAGGCGGCATTAATAAGGGTCGGTTTTATGACGGTTGAGGCCGACCCTAATTACCCACCCTGCTTGCCTCAACTTAAGTTGAGATGGGCTATAGAAGTGCTGCCAAACTAAGCACAATCTACTATTGAATCATGAATACAGGTAAACGTACTGTGACTGGAGGCTGTAAGTATGAATTCAGGACAGATTGTTTTTATTGTTATACACATCGGATTTATTTGATGTATGGAATCGAAACATCGATGTAATCTATATCGAATATAATCTCGTTTATAGTTTGACGTAAAGTACGGTAAACATTGATTTTATTTATGTTTTATAGAATTTTATAAAATTTAAAAAAAAATTGTGTTCCTGTTTTGTCTATACTAATATTATAAAGAGGTAAAATTCGTTTTTTGTTTGTTTGTATGTAGGGGGTAATCTCTGGAACAACTGAACCGATTGGAAAAATTGTTTGACTAATAATAAACGGTACCAGAAACTGGCACATACTTTCTCACAAACATATTAAACAGATTCACTGTGATTCATAATTGTATTAAATTAGGAGGGGGGCACATTAAAGTAGGAGAGTAACGAATAAATATTATTATTATTATTATTAAAACTATTCGATCGATTTCTAACAAATTTGCACTAAACATGTCAATTAGGCCTGTACAGATGGACGAAAAAAGGTTTTGAACATTTTTAAAAAACAACCCCCTTTTTGACCAACAACCCCCAAACATCTGTTATTATTATTATTACATAAACAAAAATTTTTAGGAAGATGTGGGTTTTTCATATCATAGGGTACATTAAGGGCTACAAGTAAGCCAAATTTTATTAAAATCGTTAGACCCGTTTTTGAGAAATTTTCTCGTTTTTTTTGCCATTTTTGGGGGGGTAAAACCCCTTAAAAATCAAAAATTTAAAAAAATGGGGGAAAAACGCCTGGACATATTCCAGAACTACACCTGCATACTAAATTTCATCAAAATCGGAATGTTGGTATGGTCTCCAGCTGTACACATCCTAACAGACACACAGACACACGGACAGATATCACCAGAAAAGCATTTTTTTGGGTTCAGGGAGCACCAAACCAAATGATTCCACTAAAAATATGTTTCGGTTCAGGGAGCACCAACACAGATAATTCCACTAAACAATGTTTTGGGGTTAGTTCAGGAAGCACCAAAACATATAATTCCACTAAAAATTCAAATTCGAAAATTTGGACGAAAACAATACTTTTTCCATATACTACGAATAGGGGGAGAAAGTAAAAAGCTACACTATTCCTGACTAACGTAGGCTATAATTCATTTTGATATTTTGTTATTTCAATAATTGTAAATTTAGTCTGCAAAAAATCTTAGGTTAGACCTAAACTGATGAACCAACGCATGTTTTTCAAGTGAAAACCTCTTATCGCCCGTTCGGCACTTTTTGCGTTGGTATTCCAATGAAATCTCGCGTACCGTATCGTACCCATTGTATTTTAGATTCGTGTTTAAGGCTGTGTCACACATACAAAATAAGACAAAAATTTTGTATGGGTTAATTCAACAGCTGTATGTGTTAATTTAGTCACGACACGCACCGATGAAATGGACATTGTGCTTATTAATGTTGTATTTTGTGTTAAAATAGTTTACTTGGTAACACCTCTGAAATGGACATTACACTTCCTAATTTTGTAAGTTGTGTTAATAATGTGCTTTGTGATAGTAGTTCTTTCTCATTTTTTTTTTTTTTTTTTTTTTTTTGTAAATGTCTAAATTTGCTAACTTGCTTGCTATTTATGGTAATGAATGTAGATGCATTAAAGAGACGTTTGTTGGTTCAGTATAGGCCTAACCTAAAAGTATGTTTTTATTATCTGGCTATAGACAGTTATGTTTATGTTATTTTTTAGATTTCAATTTTAAATGGGACAAGATAAAAATAATGATCAAATTTTGGATTACATCAATATAACCAACGATTTATATTGTGACAGTGTAGTCCCACGTCTGCTTTCTTTTTTTAATGTATATTTACATTCATTACCATAGCAACCAATGGAATAAAAAACGTGTAAAACCGCTGTTTACTCTAATATTTCCATTAACAGCTGATTTCAAACTTTGAAGCAATTATTTGTATTTCTAACTTTTAGGTTAGGTTTTTATTCAAGTGTAGACCTGAGCCTCGCTGGTTCTTTTGACCTTTATTATATCTGCTATTGTAAAATACAGGAAATAATTTGATTTAACATTATTTAACATTTTAGCTTTGGGTTTATGATTAATCCTACACCTTTATTATAAAGAAAACATAACATGATTACGTGTATAGAAGGTTCCAAAGGGGTTGGAGGCACGCAGGGGTGTTCCCTAGCTATACATATTTTATTAAATGACATTAAATTGTTTGTAATAGAACAGAAAAACCGGAATCTGGAATAGCGAAACTTGTTTATTTACGCTTGCATGTACAGTCCGATGGCATTCATTATACTGTATACGTCTGACATTTCTCCAGTTGAATTGTCAACGGTGTAAATTTACTTCACGACCATCAGCTGATATGTTTGCAGACGATATGTTTACAATTTTTTTAGGTAAATAGAGTAGTGCTGCCAACCTAAGCACATTTTACTATTGAATGTTGAATACAGGGAAACATACTGTGACTAAAGACTGTAAGTTATTACTTTGGAAAATTTGTTCCCTTTTTTATGCTTGCATGTCTGTCACACTAAACAACTTAATTGATGTTACCATCTCATATATGTTTACAAAGTTGGAACATATTGTGACTAGAGACTGTAAGTTAGAACTTCAGGTGTTTTTATTTTGTTATTTTTTATTTTCATCAAATCAAAATACATCGATGTAACGAATACATTTGGGGCCTTGGTATACACATCGGATTGAATCAATGTATAGAATCGTAAACATCGATATACGTATATATATATCGAATATCCATAGTTTGTAGTTTGATGTAAAGTACTGTAAACATTAAGTATGTATGTATCACATCTATATTTTATATAATCCAAATACCACTCTCTCACTCGCTCATCACGAAATCTCAAAAACTACTAAACGAATTGGAATGAAATTGGGTACGTAGCTTCCTCTAGGGCCCTAGGTGCTCGCTAAGAAAGGTTTTAAAAAAAATTCGAAATTTTAGGGGGGTTGTTTGGGTTCAAAGTTACTAAAAAAAAAACCACCGAACGGATTGAAATGAAATTTGTTATGTAGCATACTCTATGGCCCTATGTGCTCGCTAAGAAAGGTTTTAAAAAATTCGAAATTTTAGGGGGGGTTTGGCGGGATCAAAGTTACTAAATCACGATTTCTTCAAAACTACCGAACGGATTGGAATGAAATTTGGTATGTAGCTTCCTCTAGGGCCATAAGTGTTCACTAAAAAAGGGTTTAAAAAATTTGAAATTTTAGGGGGGTTTGGGGGGTGAAAATGACTAAATCACGATTTCCCCAAAATTACCGAACAGATTGGAATGAAATTTGGTATGTAGCTTCCTCTAGGGCCATATTTGCTCAGTAAAAAAGGGTATGAAAAATTTCGACATTTTAGGAGGGGTTTGGATGGATCAAAGTTACTAAAATAATAATTTCAGATCTTTTATTATTATGACAATAGTTCTTTTATTATTTAAGATGTATATATATATAAGCCAAATACACTGACTGAACACTTAAAAAGAATACAATTACGTTAAAAAGACTGAAAATACCAACCACCACGGGCAACGCCGTACGGGTCAGCTAGTATTTTATATAATCCAAATACCACTCTCTGACACACTCATCACGAAATCTCAAAAACTACCAAACGGATTGGAATGAAATTTGGTACGTAGCTTCTTCTAGGGCCCTAGGTGCTCGCTAAGAAATGTTTTCAAAAAATTCAAAATTTTAGGGGGGGGTTGTTTGGGTTCAACGTTACTAAAAAAAACCACCGAACGGATTGAAATGAAATTTGGTATGTAGCATACTCTATGGCCCTATGTGCTCTCTAAGAAAGGTTTTTAAAAAAAATCGAAATTTTAGGGAGGTTTGGGGGGTCGAAGTTACTAAAAAAAAACATCGAACGGATTGGAATGAAATATGGCATACACAGTAGCTTCCACTAGGGCTCTAGGTGCTGGCTAAGAAAGGTTTTCAAAAAAATCTAAATTTTAGGGGGATTTGTGGGGTTTAAAGTTACTAAAAATCCCCATAAGAAATACATAGTGTAAATATATTTATTGGTGTATTATTTTAATTAATATACATTTAACTTTGATTTGTCTATCAGTGCAAAGCCGGATCGGGCCTCCTAGTAATTCTATAATTAGTAATTCTAGTGAAAATCGTGTGTTCCTGTTTTTTTGTTTTTTTAAATGTATTTTATTTAAAGATGTTAAGTTGTAGTAATAGCGGAGTCCGACAATCGTGTTTATTTACGTTCGCATGCGCAGTCCGATATCATTGAAAACTACGTCTATATGAGTTAAATAATTTGTGAATTGAGTTTAAGTTCAAAGTGTTTTATTTTCTGTTTATATTTTCAGTTTTCCTATGTTTTGACGTTTAGAACATAACAATTGCGTATTAGAGCATTTTCTTGCGTGATCACGCAACTGATCCTTTGACATAGGTTGAGATAATTTTTAAAATTAAACTGATATGTTTTACTGATTCAACCAACTATTCGGAAAATTAGTCTACCCACGTAGGCGTTGAATAGTTGACTACATGTACGAAATTTATTAGTAGAATTTGTTTGCACCTCAGCCTACAACCTACAGCCCCGGCTCAAGCGCTATTTTGTTCCGCTCACAGCAAAAAACACACTTTGAGAGCTTGCTCCTCGTCCTTGCGACTTTGGATTATGGACTGCTTCGCTTCGCTCGCTGCAATTTGTTTGTATCCTGGCCGCGGATCAGAAGCTGCCCCCAAGGTAAGATCCCCACGTGGATTTGAACCGGGTACTTTTACGGTATCTTACATTTTTTGGGGGAACCAGAGGGAACAATCTGAAGAAACAAATCTGCAGAAAAATCTGTTATATTTACGTTTTTAGATAGAATCCCAAAACGTTTCATTTAAGTACGAAAATCTCAAAAACATTTTACTTGCGTTCAAAAAACGTGCTTCCGATTGTTGAATTTGTTGGTTAACGAACTCGTCCGACCGATATAGAAAACCAACGTGTGTACCAAATTTGTATAAAATCGGACGTAAAGTGCACCAGAGTGCGAACACACACACATACCGGGTGTCTTAAAAGTCCCATGCCCCTCCTTTAACTTTTGTGTTTGTACAAACAAACAAATATCCTTTGGGGAACGATACTAACTTGGCCCAAAGTATCTTTTGAAGCAATAGGAAATTTTAAGTGTCCCATAAAAATGGGGGATTTTGAGTGCAACTCAAAATTTTTAAATGGGAAGTATGGCCATGTGATACCTCATTTTAAAGGTCTATTTAAGACCAGGAAAATGACGTAAAGAAAATAAAAATCGGACCACCCAAAGCAAAATGGCGGCCCTAAACGTGTTGAAATAAATCGACAAAAAGTTGCTAATATCTCGAAAAGGAAGAGTTTTCAGAAAACATTTCAAGAGACAAAAAATGTTTATTTCAAAGTGCTTTGACATAAAAAAAAATTGCTTTCAAATCCATTTCGTAAATTTTTTTTTTTTTTTAATTTTCTAAGATGTAGGAGCCGACTTAAAATTCATTAAGCTAGAATTCATTTAGGTTTAAGAGTTGAAACAACCCCTAAAACAATAAACATTTATTATTATACTTCCATTAAGACTAGAGAGCTGGAAATGTGTACATTTATTTCTTACAAGATATATATAAAAAGTAAACGGTAATTGTATTTTTTTAGTGTACTGCTAAGGGGTGAAAATGTAACAACCCTTAAAACAATACAAATTGATTATTATACTTCCCATAAAGCTAGAGATCTGGAAATTGGTACATTTATTTTTTATAATACATACATACTATGTAAATCACTATGATATTACTATGTATATACTATGATATTTAATAGCATGTTGCTAAGGGATGAAAATGTAATAACAACGCCTAAAACAATAAACATTTATTACTATAGGCCTACTTCTCTTAATGCGGCGGATCTTTGGACCGTGTGCGAAGCCACGGGTACCTGGTAGTAATAAAATAAGTCAAAACTGGCCTACTATCGACTAGAATTAATATTTTTGGGAGAAATTAAACAAAACATGTAATCTGATATTGTTTATTTTGACACACGTCAGACGCTTTATATGAGGCTCAAAAGTCCTTACAATAACCCGTCCTGTTAGGCCCTAAGCCGATAAATACATTTGTCAATAAAACTACCCTTTCTCTAGGTTTTACTTGTTGCATTAAGCTCAATGATGTAAATATCTCAAACGTCAAATATCCTTTAGGTTACTTTTACATACTTTCTAGTATGAAAGCTATTTGACCGCTCGAATATTTTTGCCAATCATTACCTATTTTTCAAAATAAACTGCACAACACACTCATTTTATAAAATTTCTTTCTGTTAATTAAATTCACACGATTAGGGTTACAGAAACTTTGAAATATTTTGCAAAGTTAGCAGGATATTCTCGGTACTCGAGGCTTTGACGTCATAGTTTTTGGGAGAGTTTTGTGAATGGCCCAGGAGCCACCCACCTCTCCTACTCGGGTTAGACACGTGGCTCGTGGATTTAGGTCACGAAAAGCCCCATTAATAATCCTGCCTACTGTCGGAAATACTGAATGGGTTATTTTTGGCTGTGTTTACCTTCTATATTTGAACATGGTTTTCCGACTTATGTTCACCTTCACAAACTGGATGCAGTATAGTCCCACATATAGACTTATATATATCATATAGACTTATTATATATACGTGAATCAGCAATCTTTTATAATTTTTCTTATCGTTAAATTTAATAAATATAAGTTACAAACAAGTTACATACAAACATTCGTAAGAACCAATAATAGTGAAATATATAAACCTAGTAACTCCGATAAAGCTCGTTTTGCTCGTCAACAGCGTCGGGGACCCATGGCGAAGCCAATGCAAATAGATTATTGCATATTCTGATATTTTTATGGAAATTACGACTGAGAAGTGACCTATACATAGCTATTATAAGACAGAGATCAAAATAAACACGACCTTCCCAAACAATTCTAATTTACCAAGAATGTTTAAATAATCAAAATTTCAAACAAATTTGTATATTACCAACTAAGGGAAACGATATAGTACGTAATGTAACACCAGATGTTTGACGTGTAATACATTAAGCCTTTTGTTTGCTTTTACCTAATCCAAAAAAAAACTGTTAGTTGTGAATAATAATAATCTGATTCTAAATTTGCCAAATTGGTTGCAAACAAACGTGCTTTGGTTCGTTGTATGCCTAACCTAAAATTATGTCGAGTACTAGTAAATCCCCTTAAAAAATCACAGGCGGATTAATTAGATATACATCTGAAATACATCATTTATAAAAAAATACCATTTAAATATCACATTTTATCTGGGCCTACCTAACTATGCAGACGGGGATTTTTAACTCGGTAAATGTGTACAATTATAAGGACTATAAAACTGTAAGAATATTTGTTAAGATTTTGTGTTTATCTGTACTATTATATATATTCAAAGAAAGATAAAAATATTATCTTTTAATTGCATTTTATTTCATATTGATAGATCAAATTATTTAGAAGTTATTAATATTATAGGCTATATTATTGATTGAAGTTGTAAACATAAAGTTTAGTATAATCTACGCTAGGTTTTGTTTGCGTATTACAGATGATGGGTGAAATCAGCTGTTATGTTATTAAGTTAAACGAATATTTTATTTCTTCTTTAAATGTTACTCCACGTACGCTTCTAAGTACACTCGCTTTTATAAGAGTTGATTTGATCCAAATCAGCTGTTTCATTTATAATATACTAGGGGAAACCCCTGCGTGCTCCGCACGCCATCCCCATTTGAACCTTGTATACACATAATCATGTTATCAAAGTACATCATGTTATGACGGCCGTAGTGTACACGGCAAATTTGACTACCGACGACGGTAAGTTGTTCAAATTATATTGAATCATGTTATGTTTTCTTTCTAATAAAGGTGTAGGATTTTTAATAACCCCAAAGCTAAGATAATAATGTTAAATGTTCAACTCAAATTATTTCGTATATTTTATAACAGCAGTTATAATAAAGGTCAAAATAACCAGCAAGCTCAGGTCTACACTTGAATAAAAACCTAACCTAAAAGTTAGAAATACAAATAATTGCTTCAAAGTTTGAAATCAGCAATTAATATAAGTATTAGAGCAAACAGCTGTATTAGGCCTATCTGTTATTTTATTTAATTGCTTGCTATGGTAATAAATGTAAATACATGTGTTGGTTCATTAGTCTAGGCCTAACCTAAGATTTTTTCCGAATAAATTTACAAACAATATTGAAATAAAAAAGGTTTTTATCAAAATTAATTATAGCCTATGTTAGTCAGGGATAGTGTAGCTTTTTATTAGTAAAACTATTTTTTCAATCGATTCAGTAGTTCCAGAGATTACCCCCTACATACAAACAAACAAACAAAAAAACAAACTTTACCTCTTTATAATATTAGTATAGATAACAAGATTTTTGAATTGAATTATAATACAGTAAGCTTTTTTCGTAGATTTTTGTTTGTGTTTGCTTTTAGTTGGTTGCTATGATAATGAATGTAAACAAACATGAGTTGCTAAGCTTTTGATCCAAAGAACTGCTTTTTATCTGATTTGATTGAACCCCCGATTTTTCACTATTTTTACGCTTTAAAATGAAAATTGTAAAAAATCCTTTCTTAGTGTGCGTATATGACCTGATAAGAATATACTTTTATATTTTAATATTTCTTATACTGTTATTCAGTCAGAACGAAGGCTCTTATATATTATATATATAGAAATAATTTAATTATAAACCCCCTAAACCCATTATAAATACCACCCCTTGTGTTCTTGAAAAGCCTACACGTGCCGACTCCATTCACCCTTATTCCAGAGCTATTTTTGGAATCCTTCCAAATTTGTGAATGGGCTAACGGGTCAAACCTCAGGTGTAGGAACCGACTTCCCATTGGCGGGCCGCGTCATGACGTCATAGCCCGGGGTTCATCGCCCCGATTTCCGTTATCAATGACCCAGTTCCTATTCACCCTCTCGCGGCTCATCCCCACCCCAGGATCGGCACATCCACGTGTTTGGCACGCATTTTGACTCCGTGACATTTAGCTTGTTTTCGCCCTAAGTTCGTCCAATGTTTGTTCTACGGAGGTCGTATTGACAATGCGAATAGAGATTATTGTTACTTTGATTTTTTTTAAACAAACTAAACTAGTTCAAGGACATAAAGGATTTAGTTACATAACAAACATCCTTCCACTTAAGCACTTAGTTGGAAGGTCATGACATTTGTTTGTACATAGAATATATTTTAGTATTTTTCTCCTGTCGAAAAATGTTGGATTTACAAAGTGTCCCGTAATTCATATCTAGAGAACGGTCTGACTGATTGAATTCAAACCTGGTATGATGTTCAACCTAACAATTCTCTACCTAAAGAAAAATAAGCGATTATATCCAATAACGCGTTTCAAAATGGCGGCTGTTTGAACATTTTAAACCTAAATTACTCGAAAACCCTACATTTTAACACAAAATGTAAAGATAACTTTTTTGTTGCCCTTTTGATTCCCTTTCGGATGGTGTAACTGTCAAAACAATCTGACAAAGGATAACAGTTAAGTTAAAGATAATAACACCATATGTACATACAATTTTGTTGTGTTTACTGTTTTAGTATACTGTAGGATCCCGGGTTGAACAGACCAATTATTAGACACAGCATAACGATATTTCATCCGATTGTTTTGACAGTTACACTATCCGATAGAGAATTAAAAGAGCTACAAGAAAGGTACCTTGTCGTTTTTTGTTAAAATGTAGGGTTTTAAGTAATTTAAGTTTTTAATTTTCAAACAGCCGCCATTTTTAAACGCGTTATTGGATATACTCGCTTGTTTTTCTTTAGGTAACGCTTTACTTTATCACTCGGCGATAAATGATCGTTTTACAAAAATGTGTTTTTAAATGGTAAAATTGCACATTACGCTCGGTTGTAGGAAAAAATATAATTGTATGCCACATGGGAGAAGTGTTGTAAACTTTTTAATTAACACAACTTAAGAAATGAGGAAGCACGATGTTCATTTTTTAACTCAACTTACGAAATGAGGAAGCACAATGTTCATTTTTTAACT